>JANHFR010002305.1:136572-149505 GCA_032468015.1 Mimophis mahfalensis | reverse complement strand
ACCTGGCTAATCAGCAATTAACATGATGTCATGGCTAAAGCCTCTTAAAGTAATAGTAACAATCCTAGTTCATATATGTTGCCTACCCAATAAGGTTAGATATTAGCAAATACCTAACAGATTTGTTCACCAGCTTATCATGGACTCAGGAGGTGAGCTCTGGGCAGAGCAAGGAAACAACAACCAGTGACTTAATTGTTAGCCACCAACACCCCAATCAACAACTAAAAAGCCCCACACAACCAGGCCCCACATAAATGCTGCACACAGAGTCGCCCAGAGTCTCCACAGTCTGCTGGAGACACTCCTTGCGGCTGGGCTCCAGTGTGAGTCGCAAAGCTCGGAGGACGAAACGTCCTGGTCCCGGCGACCGACGCAGGCTGGCTCCTGCCACCTCCCTTCATCTCCAGCCTTCCGTGCAAATCTGCACACCGCTGTTCTGAGGGTGGTTGCTTGTTAGATTCCTGTCTTTGCTTCAGGGATTCCAGGATCCCTCCCCACCACCACTTGCGAAGGTAGGTGGTCCCCTGATCCTCCCCTGGGCTTCCCAGGCTGAGCTGGACTGGGTCCTTGGCATCCCAGCCCCCACTCCAGCATCTTCACTTGGGCTCTAGCATCACAGTGGCTAGATGCCCAGAGGCATCCTGTACCATTTTTAGCCAGAAATGGTAGACATTGCTTAGGTAGTCTCTATCTCAGTACAAAACCTGACGATGCCGCTGTCCTTCCCTCTAATATTTCTTAGAAATTCAAACTGCAAAGGCACGTTGTTTCAGAAGATCAGGGTAACTTGCAAACTCCAGAGAGGCCTCTGTCCTCACAACAGCCCTAACTTGGCAGCTCAGGAGAGGTTGGGGGGAGGGGGGAGAGGAGAGAGACGGAGAGGGAGGAGGGAGACCCCTCCCCAGTTGCCTCTTTGCAGTTAAGGGGCAGAGCTTCAGAGTAACCTCCTTCCTTATTTACTTGCAGCATCGAACCCCGTCTGGTTCGACAAATAACCGACTTGCAAAGCTTCAGCCCTGCCGTCCCCTCCCCCAACGGGATTTCATCAGGAACCCCAAGCAGGAGAGAACCAGGCCTTCAGATGTATGGACGCAGGGAAGAGGGAGGAGGGGGTGAGAGGAGTTCCCAGAAGTTCAGCCCCACAATGGATGATGAGTTGGATATACGTGCAGAACTGCAGGATACCAGCGGAGCCTCAAGGGAGCCAGCCTGGCCTGCAGCCGCTCTGTCTTGGCCGGCTCCCAACTCTGGCAGTCACGAAAAGGCATCCCGGAATACATTAAAGGATCAAATGAAGAGGATGCTCCAGATGACCAAGAGGAAGGCCAGATGTGGGCTAAGTGGCTCTTGGGCAGAAAGAAGGTCCAAAGCATGAAGCCCCTCGGTTATTTTGTCCTCTGTGTCAGCCACATCCAGCAATTCCAGGGCATTAGCCATTCCTGGCTGGGCAAAAATCAACCAATGTACATTCTGTAAATTCACCATTAGTCAATGACAAAAGGCAGCTTTACTTGGAGCAGCTCACACCCCGCCACAATATATGTAGCACCACCAAACATCTGCCTGTCTGAAGTCCTTGGAAAGGATTTGGTTGGTAGATAAACATGGCAAATCCATCTGGCTGAACATCTGAACATACTAAATTTTGCAACCAGGAGAAGGAGAAAATCAGAGGTAATAAAACAATAAATACTACTAAGTCACACTATTGGTTAATATTAACAGAACCTAGTAGTCACCATATGTTGTCAACTGTGATATTTAGATGTTCGGCCTCTGGGCAATTGGTTGAGGGATAGATTACTCAACCATCACACTATTTGGAACCAAACCCATATCTGTGGCCATGCTAATTGGGTTCAGCTGAGCTAAACCGTCATGTTGTTTGTTTAGTTTTGAGTGTGATGGGAGCTATCCAACAAGCAAGCCCAAGCCAGTCACGCTTGAGTGCAATCCACGAACCAAGTCAACGTTGGCTCAGGTCTTCCTACCTTGTGTTGGTATCTGTTATCAAAGGCGTGCTTGATGAGAAGGCTTTTCAAGATGCTGATGGCCAAGTACCGGACGTCCGAGTTGTCCTTCAGGGCGGCAGACGTCTCTCGTAGGAGCACCCCCACCAAGAAGTGGTGGCGGCAATACTCATCGCTTAGACTGTACTCAAGGTTGACATCTGGGTGGGGGGAAGGTTGAAAAGGACCATTCTATCACAGGGAAATCTGGAAGTCACTGAAGGGGGTGCAGAAGAACTGGCCAACCCCACAGGCTGTCTTGTTTAGGCCTGCTAAGTTGGGGACAAGGGTTGGGGGGGGGGTCAAGGGAATTGAGGAAGGGCAGAGGCTTGGAGGGGTGGCAGAGAATTGGGGGGAATCTGAAGGCGCTGGAATAAAATAGAAATCCTAGAGCCACAGCCCTGGATTATTTACATTAACCCCTTCAAGAGGGCCACGTAAAATTTACAGCTGAGGCTAAATTTCTGCTTCTGGGAATGCCAAACTGAAGCTATTATAAACAGATCAAGATCTCGCAGTGTCAATGTGGAAATTTTGCAGCTCTCTTGCTCAGCTGCTCCAACTCGAGTCTATTTGCCCTTTCAGATGAAACATCTGCTAACCTCCGTGGCCTCAGAAGCCGATCCAGATCAAAGCCCCGGGTGCTGAATAGATTAATAATTAACGGACTGGAAAGCCTTGAGAGAAGCTGTCGGATGGACATTTCCCAAGGCCAAATCCTGGCTTAGTTGAAGAGTGGTTGATTTGGCTCAAAGCATCTTCCAGGCTGTTATTTAGAATAAGAATTGGCTCCCGAAAGAGACAGAGAAATAATCGGTTGTTAGGAATGGCCTATGAGTCAGGGGGCATTATACAAACCGTGCGTTCGTTGAAACTTTGGCTTGGCAAAATTCATTGGCAAATTCAGCGGAATGTAGTGCTCGTGGTTACAGATGGTCTGCAGAAATTCAAACTTGTATTCCACCAAGAGCTGGATGTGGAGGAGAAATGAAACAGGGTTTATAACAAACCGTGCTTGTCTTCCATGCCCCGCAAGGGCTCTGGGAAGCTGCAGATCTCACCTTTGGGTCTTTGGGACTGAACCCAGAAATGTAGTCGTTGATCAGGTTGAAGATAAACCCTCGGTCCATGAAGGTCAAACACCGCTGTGGAAGAGGATCAAAGGTCATCTGCCTGCATCCCATTGACTGAATGCACTTCCGGTGTGCATAAATGCTGTTTATGGGGCAACCTGCAGGTATCTGGCGGCTCCCATCAACAGAGTTTCAGTCCTAGAAGGGTTCTCAATGCCAGTAGGCTGAGTTGTCCCAACGGGATGAAACTCTTGACCTTGTGTACTTTCCCCCGTCAACTAAAGATGGGGAAGAGAGAAGAGAAAGAGGCAAAGTCTACACCAACCTTCAAGAAGTTGGCCAAGGAGAAGTTGACATTCCGCGACTCTTCTGGGATTTCACTGTAGCGAATGTTCACGTGTGGAATTATGGAGAGCAGCAAAGAATGCAGCGCATGGCCGTAGGACTCTGGGAACCGCTGTGGCCTGGGAAGCTGAGAGGGCGAGGTGTGAAGTCTTTGCATCCCCACAAGACCCACGTGGCTTGTCTGTAAAAGCTTCCTGGGGGGGGGGAGCTTCCACCCTTACCTTAATCTTGTTCTCATCCAGCAGATAAAGAGCCATGGACTTCACCAGAATTTCAAAGAAAAACCATGAATACTGGAAGCAAGAGGAAGAGGAGGGAGATGTGTCTCAGCCAGGACACGTCTACACCTGTTCCCACCTTACAGAAGAAGCCACGGTGTGGAGAAGGCCACCCAAGGAGCAGGGTGTAGCCTTTCTCAACACCCTTGGCTTGATGGGCTTCAAACTTTGCAAGGAGAGGTGGCCTCGGAGGACTTGACTTTCCATGTTTGGTCTCACCTTCAGCATCTTATTGATGGCCAAGAAATCTGCGGACTGCTTGAGAATTGTCGATATGGCTCCTGCCAAGATTTCGTGCGTCATCTTAGCCTGGGGCTCACGGGGCTTCTCGGGCTGAAAGCAGAACTGTGGGGGAGACATTGGGGGCTGTTAATGATGGACCCCCTGGACCCAGAGCCCCTGTTGACCCAGAGTGGAGTCCTTTCTCCAACTCACCTTGATGAATGACCGCAAATAGTGGTCGAGACTCTCCTCATGGCATCTGGACACGATGTAGAGAAGAACCCTGCGGGAAGGGGTGGAAAAGGAGGAGAGAGGGAGAACATGTTTTATTGTTACACGGAAGAGTAACCCCACTTCCAGGAGAGCAACTCGCTTTCCTGTCCGGGGCCGATCGGCTTGGCGGACGTGGAAGGATGCTTGGTTGGCAATGTCCTCCGTTTCCTCCTGCCCATCTTGAGTTGCTTCACTCAAGAGCAGCCACCTGGCCTGGTCATGATGGAATCGCACAAAGTTATAGCTCTGCTGAAAAAAACTGATTCATGCCCTTCGCTCTTAGGACCGCGGCAGCGTCCCCGTGGTCACGTGATCGTGATCGGGTGCTTGGCAACCAATCTGTGAGGGTTGCAGAAGCATCCCTTGGCCACGTGATCACCATTGGTAGCCTTAGTTTCCAGCAAGCAAAGTCAGTGAAGGAGGCTGGGTTGGCTCAGTGGCAAAAAGAAAAAAGGGCTGTAAAATTCAGGTGCAACCACGAGGACTTATTAACTACTGCCTCACTTAGTGATGGCGGGGCTGGTCCCAGTTCTGGATGTAAACTGAGGACTGATGCTATTTGCTCATTTCCCCACAGAGCTCCACAATAAATTTGCATCTGGAAATCCCTCCTGCTTGAGTAGAGGGTTGGAGTAGAAGACCCCCAAGGTCCTTTTCCAACTCTGTTACTCTCAGCTCTCCAGGTGTGTTAGCTCCTGTACCTGGCCTGGTTAGGCCACTGGGCTGCAGGAGATCACGAGTGTGCTGAAAATATTCCCAGGGCAGAGCGGAAGTCAACCTAAACCAGGTGCCTTGTCCACGGTCCAAACTCACATCGTACTGTTGATGGCCACGTCTTCCTCTTCTGGGTAGCTGGTCAGGACTCGGAAGAGTTGCGTAAGAATCACCGGCAGAAACTGTATCGTGACCTGGATCTCCATGGCGTGCAAACACTAAAACCAAGATTCGCGGTTAGACTTCAAGAGGGTGCAGAGAAGGAGGTCTGGGGATCTTTGAGCCTTGGCTTGGTCCCTGTTTCCATAATGGTGACCATATCTGCACTCTCCCCAAAAGATTCCACAAACACACACACCCCGTCCAGACGCTGCTCACCTTCAGATACTTGACAAGCTCTCCTGGTGCTCCTTTCGCACCTCCCTGAATTGTCTGGCAATACTGGAAGAATTTGTGCAAGTGACGATCCTGAAATGAGAGAAGAACAAAATTCAACACGAGCTGCTTCTACTCGGGCCTCATCTGAGCGTGTCGAACTCTGAGAGGTCCTGAGTTTGGGGTGTCTTCTCCTCGAGGCCCCGGCAACAGGGCTCCCTTCTCACCTGGCTCATTTGTAGCGGGGGAGGTTTCAGTTTTGTAAGGAACCAGGTTGGGGCGATGGGGGGAGTCATGGCTGCCCTGTTTTAAAGACCCATTTCTATGAGCTTACAAAAGGGCGCCGGTGAAGGCCGGTCTACCTTCCAGGTTTATTTATTTAAGAAAATGCATGTTGCAAAGTCATGTCCGACCCATCGCAACCCCCTGGACAACGTTCCTGCAGGCCTTCCTGTCCTCCACCATCCCCTGGAGTCCACTGAAGCTCACACTGACTGCTCCATCCAGCCACCTCCTTCTCTGTCGTCCCCAAGAAAATGCATAGGGCCACCAACTTATTCTCAATGACCCCAGGTGACTTACAAGGATACAAGCCCAATGCAAGAACAATTGAAAAGCAATAATCCTCCATCCCCTTGGTGGCAACAATCAAATGAGCTGCTTGCTGGTCTCCGTCCCAGTCTGGGGTCTTCAGGGTCATGGGAAAGAGTGTGAAAGTGGGGGCCAGTCTTATTTCCTCGGGGATGATGTTCCACAGGGAGGGAGCCACCACGGAGAAGGCCCTTCTTCTTGGTCCCACCTTAAGAGAGGGGATCTGTCACGCACCTGAGTATATATGGTGGACTCCAGGTGCAGCTTCAGCTTGAAGAGGGCCTTGGCTCCATCCACCCACTTGATGTCGATGTTTGGCTGGAGATCCAAAAGAAGAAAGAACATTTCTGAATCTTGGGATTTGCCTAAACTACTCTGGGCTACCTGACCAGGCAGATTGGCCCAACTGGTGATGAAAAGAGCCATTTAAGTTGAACCCAGAAATGGGCCCACACAAGAGAGAGAAAACCTTTCTGTCTTATGTGAAAAGTATTTCTAAGTATAGAAAAATCCAAGTTCCTCCAGCCCTGCAGCCATCGGAACAACACAGACAAAGCTGGCCCGGTCTTTGTGGGTTTTGCACATCTTGTTTACACAAATGCAGTTTTCCAGGAACTGGAGCAAAGGCAGCCCTGGCATTTGCAACAGGTTATGCTCCTGGGTGATGGGCCAGTGGGACAGGGGCTTGAAACTTGGCTGAGAAGCACTGAGATGCCTGCGTGGTTGGTGCAGCTTCTGTGGATTTGCTCTGCGCTCTGTCTGGAAGGGAGAAAAATGTGGCATCCCAAACCACCCATGGGTTGTCCACTTTACGACAAGCGCATCTCAGAGGCAGCTTACCTTTCGTGCCTCGGTATCTCCGGCGCTCAGGTAGCCGGCTGGCAGGTTGGCTGAGACCGGGAGTTGCTGCTCAGAGGTGATCACCAGCCCGTCTTTCAGCAAAGGCAGCCAGGCAAAGCCGACTGTGGGGGCAGAAGAGGGTCAGCCGAGGCCCGGCTGGTCCGAAGAGCTGCAGAAGGTTTAGGGGGCACCTGCAGCTCCTAGGCTCAGCGGAGTCTGCAAGGATCTTAAGCTACGAACGAAGGCCAACCGACGCGTCCCAGGATAAGGTGGCAGGAGCCAATCTGGGTCGGTCAGCAGGGCCCGAAGGTTAGTCTTCGGAGCTTCCGGACTCGTGTGGGAGCCCATTCCAGCAGAGAGAGTTTTCCCAAGGACGGGCTCCAGCACAAGCCCAAAAACTCAGAAGACAACTTCGGGTCCCGCTGACCGACCAGATTGGATCCTGCAATCCTGAGTAAGGACCTCAGGGGACAATCCGTAGGCGTGCCCAGCCTGTGCTGCCCCCTTAGGAACGCAGGCAGATGGGCAAGTCCAGAGTCCTGGGGAAGGAGAGGCTTGGGGTACCTGTGGTCTCCACGGTGTCCTGCTTCTTCGCCGTCCCCTTTGTGTTAATTTCGCAGCTGACGTGATAGAAAGTGAAGAGCAGGTGGTGCTTCTGATGGAGGTGGATCGGAAGCTGGATTCTGATCTACGCGACAGGAGGAGAAGTATGAATTCTGGCACGATTTCACTTTAAAAAAAAGATGATCATCATTTTGTCTTGTCCGGATGGGGAATTCTGGGAGCCAAAGTCCACCCGTCTTAAAGTTGCCAAGTTTGAAAAACTTAGATCCAAAATCAAAGGAGGATCCTAAATAGAAAACAATCTATTTTCTCCTTTTTTCCAAGAAACCTCAAGGGAGTCCACTGCCTCCTTCTCCTCTGCTGGTTATTTTTTTCTCACCTCATCGTAAAACTCGGGGCTCTGATTGTGGTGCAAGACACAAGCGTAGGCGTGCGAGGTGTACACAGGCCCTCCGGGTTTGCCGTAGAAGCACTGCAGGACGTAACAAGAACGCAGCGAGGTTGAGAGGAAGAAGACGACGACTCCGAAGGCAGGATTATCTCCCTGACCCCACAAAGGTCCTTCCCGCACCTCCTCTGCAACCCTGCTCAGCCCAGCCTTATCAGAATTGGGCCCCAAGAAGGGGAGACCTTATCCCCACTGCCAGGAAGAGACCTCAAGGCCAGGTCTAGGCGCCCAAGGTTGAGGAGCTCCAACTGGGGTCAACTGGCTCCCTCTAGTGGGAATTCTGGACACGCTGGTGGACCTTCTGGCTTTGTTCACATGGAACGGAGACCCAACTGGGCTTCTTGACAAAGATCTAAGCCCCCTTGTGCCAAGCACTTGCAAAACTCTGGAAGGCCGCCAACTGCCATGACTAGAGATCAGCTGGTGCACAGGACCTTCCAAGGGAAGGAGATCACCCATCTGGCCCAGAGGTTGGGGCATCAAGGAAGTTCTGGAGGTGGAATGAGCCCCAGATGGCAGCATGAGGAGAAAGGCATCCCAGAAACTGGACGTAGGGTGCCAGGAGGCCACCTGCCACCTCAGCACCAGGAGGCCCAAGAGAGCAGAAGAGCAGGATCATCTCCTTGTGAGACAAGCTCTTCCGTGGGCAGGGTTGTGGAGTACCTTTAAGGCTTTGGCGTCTCCTTCATCAGAGTCCTTGAATTCCACCCGGATGGCGATGTTCCTTGCCTGGAAGAGTGACCCACAGTGGGCACAAGGGAACATTCAGGTCCCCGTTTTTTCCACAAGGAAGCTCTCCTCACCCTCCTGTGCATCTCTGTCAGGTGAGGCCTCCTTACTCACCTTGGCAAACGTCTTCTGGCCGTCGTACTTCAGATGCAAAGGGTAGACATAGAGCCGGTTTCTGTAGGTGGTGAATGGGCAGCAGTACTTGGCCACTTCGGGCACAAATTCATCGACCTCGAGAGCCACACTGTCCCGCCGCTCCTGTCCGTCAAAGGGCTTGATGGGGATGAAAGCAGCCGTGACGCAGCCTGGCAGAGGACGAGAGGCAGCACATGGGGACGGTGCTCCCTCTTTCGACAAGCAAAGCCGATGGGAGAAGTTAGGCTTTCTTAACAACGGTGGCATCAAGGTGGTAAAATCTACACAACTCGCTTAACAACTACATCACTCAGCGACAGAAGTTCTGGACACAATTGTGAACATAACTTGAGGACTATCTGTATAACGGTTTGACAGCCTGCAGGGGACTGACATCTGTCTCATCTCCAGAATATGCAAAGTGAATTTTCAAACTAAGGTTTTTGTTAATAACTATCATGAAGGCTGAAGTGAAAGGTGACTTGGTATCAACCCCCCTCAGACTATTCAACCAACCAGCCAGCCAGCCAGCCAGCCAGCCAACAGCTCAGGAACAAGGTCAGACAAGGGAAACTCAAGCTGATGCATAGCAGAACATAACAGTCTCATGTTCCTCCACTTTTCTCCTCTCTCCTTACTTGAGAGCTCCAAGGGGACACACTCCAATGTCACATTCAGTTGGCCAGGTATCACTTGTAGTTTTGTCTTCTCTGGTCTGCACGGGAAACAAAGAACAGCTCAGAAGACAAGCCAGGCAGCCCAACTCAACCAAGCTGGGATGAAAAAATCTGGGATGTATAAATCAAATGAAAATCAATCAATCAATCAATCAATCAATCAATCAATCAATCAATCAATCAATCAAATATTTTCCCTAGACTTCCTGCAGCCCAAAGCTTCCCTTCTGACACCCGTCTCCCAGCAGCCTTACTTCTTATACTCGGCCAGGAACTTTAGGAGGTCCTCCGTGGAGAGTTTGCTGCTCTCTTGTTTATAGAGGGGAGAGAACTTCCCATCCAGGTCCAAAGTGCCTTGGGAGTCTTTGAAGACAGACCTGCGAAGAGAAAAGGGTGTACATTGGAGCAGCATCCCCACCTGCTCATGGAAACCTCACAACCTGCCAGGTAAATACCCAGCGTTAGAATTTATGGAGCTCTAGGAGTTTGGGGAAGGAAGAAGGTGCTAAAACACAACCAGGAAACAGAATGCAAAGAGTTGGTTGGTACAAAGTGGCTTGGTGCTCTTCATATATAAGCCACCTTCCACCCTTCTTAGGCAGGTTCGTTCATTGGAACAGTTCAAGAGATCAAACCAAGTTGGAAGGACATGCAGGCCGAGGAGTGGCAATTTTCATACAACCGTCCGACAAAATGAATCAAAGTCTTGGACAATGTCAAGATGAATGTGCATTCAACTTTCTGGAGAATTTAAGCTAAAATGGGAGATAAGTTTCCTGGGGATTCTGTTGGTGTGTCTTTGGATGTGCTCATCAAAGAAAGTTGGTTTATCAAATACCAGTCACCGAGAAAATATTTCTCCAGCACCGTTCAGGGCTATTTCACCTAGCCTGGTATCTGGAGATGCATTTGGATGGCAAAGGAAGCCCCGTGGGCTGTGGCCTCCTGAAGGCCAGCAAACTTCCAGGGATGGACATTTCAACCAGGAAATGTCTTTCTGAGGAAGAGTAGAAGAAGCAACCTCCTGGAAGAGCAAAGTCGAAATTGAAGGCCTCCTCCCATGAAGAACCTTCAAATGCCATCTTCAGATGGCCGTTTGTCCTGGTAGCTGTGGGCAAGCGGCTTGGCTCCTGGCATCTTCCACCCACGGGAAGGGTGACATGTTGGCATCAGCCCAGGAAGTAGCCTCACCTGACTGCCCAAGCAAAGGGCATCCGGTACCGTCCAAGACGGCTGCACACCACCTTGGCCATCTTGTGGACCTTCTGCGCTGTCTGCGGAGGGAGGACAAGAGATCAGATGTGGGCACCTGGTTGAAGTTCGAAGCCGAAAGAGATCCAGGCGGGGTGGCAGGCCGGGCAGCCAATCTCAGAGAAGTCAGGTAAGGCAAGTTCTGAGAAAGGGGGAGTGAGGTTCTCCCCAGATCAGCCTATAAACGCTCTAGGTGAGCACTGAGAACATCTGAAACATCTCCCAATTGCTTACCATCACTTTGCTCCTTTGTCTACCCAAGAAGAGTACAAGTGGGCAAAAGGTGGCATATGCAGCTCAGTAAATAAATCCTGCCCCATCTCTACCCCCAATCCAAGAGATGCTGCATGTCTTGTCCATGCTCAACTCTCCATCTCTTCATAACTTGACCTAGGAGTCACATTACTTAGGTGGAACCTCCATAAAATACATTTACACGCTGCACTAAGATATGGCTTGTTTGATCTGGGTACGTCAGCTCAATCACTCTGATTTGTGAACCACAGCTAGGTACAACCTCAGAATCCAATCAGCTATTAATGCCTCTTATGTGCTCAGCCCCATGAAATCAAGATGCACCTTTGCAGGATCTGAATTCTTGACGTACGGCTCCACGCTGTGGGCAATGCTTCCTTGAAGCACCTTCTCCACCCGGGCAACGAGAAAGATTTCCGGGTGTGGGTTGGTCACAGAGAAGACCCCCTTTGGGCAAAAGAGAGACAGAGCATCAGAACCTACAAAGCCCCTAAAGATGGACAAGACAGCGCAAAGGTCATCGTTTGAGAAGTCTCTGCTAGAAGCTCAGGCCTACACAAAACGTATTTTAAGCCATGTGGGTCTGTCCTTCCGACCTCAACCAAAGCTCTCTCAAGTAAGGACAGAAGGGCTCCTAACCGGTGGCTGCGCTCACCTACAAAGTTGTTGAGCTCTAAAAGAGTTCCCTCATCTCTGACTGACATTATCTGTGTTTCTGGGATGTAACTCTGAATCAGATTCCTGCTGGTCAATCAGGCGTAGAAGTATCCGCTGTAACAACCGTCCTTGCCCTGGCTTTGCAATAGGATGCTATTACCATAGCGAGCTCAGAGTCTGGATCCTCCACCCCAAAACATAGACCAGTCATTGGGAAACAAGAATAAACTTGTGCTTTAACCTCGTGTTCTGCTGAAGGACGTTCCTCTAGCATGAAGTTGGCTATGGGGAACTAAATAGTAGGTTGCTCCATGTTTGGTTTAATCCGGCTCCTATTTCCTTCGGAGGCTTGCTTCCTGTTCAATCTGAGGTCAGGTGGGCTCCCCAGAATCTCTCACCTGCTTTATGTAGCGCAAGCTGGACTCCGCCATGCCGTGGAGGGAACGGCTGTTGACGGGGCTGTTTCCAGGTTGCTGGTCGGAGGAGTCCTGCAGCATCTCCCGCACGGGGCCAGAGTTTAAGTCCACGTGGAAATCGGCTGAGATCTTGCAAGAGTTTTTCAGATCGAAGAGAGCCAGGCTGAGGAAGAACGGCTCTACCTGGGGACACAAAAGAAGACCCTGAGGTTGACCTTAACGGGACGTTCCACGGAAGGGAAGGAAAAGAATGGGTTGGGTTGGACTTTGGGAAGGGCTCCTGGGAACACCAAGGCAGGGCTGGCTAGACTCAAATGACCCTCCTTTGGACACGTGGCGTGAAGACCCAGCTCGGTGGAGAAGCCTGTCATGCTGGGAACGGCGGAAGGAAAGAGAAGAAAAGGATGGAGGGATGAGTTGCAACGGGGATGAGTGCATTGGGAGACCTGAAGGATCAGGCTGGGGCCAGATCGTCTGGGTGGAAATCTACCTATGTGGTTGTTGCAAGTCAACGATGACTTGTTGGCACATAGACAATCCAAGTGCCAAAATGGGACTGCCTGGGAGGGGCATCTTCTGGAAGACGGGTGGGCTTCCACCTGACACTGGCTGGCCGTTGGGAGAAGCCCTGGGGGACTACATAGCCCAGGGCCTGATCCAGCAGGGCATGACTTGTGTTCTTATCACACGTTGTAAGGGTCAGGAAACTATTGGGGGTGAGTAAATAAAAATGTGGGGAAGAAAAATGTATATGGGTGGGTGCCTACATTGGAAGGGGGGTCCTTGGAGCTGTCACTCAGCTGGGCCAGGAGGTTGAAGGTCAGGGTGTGGCAGTTCAGCAGGAAGCGTGGGCGGCCCCGTTCCTCAAAGGGCTGGATGTCCACCTCTAGCCCGGAGAAATCGAGCCTCTGGAAGAGGAAAAGGCAAAGGGGATTATTTCCCCACCTGGATCAGGTGGACGGAGGTCAAAGACAACCTTTGCGATGTTCATGCTTGGAAAGGAAGGGCAGAGGGCACGTATTTCAAAAATACCTTCTTCCTTCCTTCCTTCCTTCCTTCCTTCCTTCCTTCCTTCCTT
>JANHFR010002305.1:125461-136472 GCA_032468015.1 Mimophis mahfalensis | reverse complement strand
TCCTTCCCTCCCTCCCTCCCTCGCACCTCCCTCCCCGGAAGGGTTACCTGCACTTCCGGGTCAAAGGAGAAGAGGTTCTGCCTGCCTTCGCTGCGACTCAGTTTGCTGAGCTGCTCCGTTTCTCGGCCGTACTGAAAGAGAGCAGAGCCGGCCAGGCGTGAGGCTGCGATCGGTGGAAACCGGGGGAAGCAAAAGGCTCAGGCACGGAGCCAAGAGGAGGGTGAAAACTCCGACAGGGAGAAGCTGGGAAGGAGGGGAGGACCACCAAATCTGCCAGGTGCTGAATCCCGTCTCTTTCCGTGCAGCTTGAGCCGGAAACTGATCTCCGATCCAGCTCTCGCTGCTCAAAGGTGCAGTAAGGAGGGGCTTTGCAAAGGGGGAGATGGGCCGGTCCAGCTGTTTCCCTGCTGAAAAAGCCAAAGGCCACGTTACCTTCATCAGCTCCGGGTGGAGGCTTCTCCCCAAGCTCTCCCAGATGTTCTCCAACTTTCCGTGGCTGCTGGAGTCATCGTCTGCAAAGGCACAAAAAGCAGATGCAGGAGAGGAGCCAGAAGCGGCGATGGTTCCCTCCGGGAGGCCTGGCAGATCGGGGTGGAGGGCAGGGAAGCTGGCCAAGAACTGCCCGTCCCACCAGCAGGGCCACAAATCCAGCCACTGGCAGAGGCCACGTGACAACTTGGCTTTTCCCTTCCACTTTTCCCTTTGCTGCTCCGGGAACTGCTAACCCAAGCCCCAAAGAGGCTGAGGGTGTGGCAACCGATGCCCAAGAAAACCGAACATTAAGTCCAGGGTGGGGGGGGACTCTGCTGACCTTGAAAGGAAAGCTTGCCTTAAGCAAGCCACGGAGGTGGGGGGATTGAAAATGGAACGTGGGTATCAACAGGATCAGATCTGAAGCAGCAACGGTGCCTTGGAACCATCAAGAGATCCACCCACCACCATTTTCCTCCCTACCGTGTGGGCGTGATTGCGTCAAGATCTGTGTTGTGGCTCGGCAGCGTACTGCAGATCTGGCAGCCGATTCAGACTCCGAGGGAGACCCAGAGCCAGAGTCGGATGGAGGGGAGGAACTGGCTGCTGAGACTGTGCCTGTGGCTGGGCCGTCCACTAGTTATCAGGAGCCTTCGGCTTCTGATAGCAGTGGAGAGGAGGCCTTGATTAATGCAAGGACACGCAGGCACTTGAGAAGGCAGCAGCAACGGAGGAGAGCCACAGCTGACCGGTAATTGGCTACACTCCGTGGGAGTTAAAAGGGGTGTGGTTGGAAACAGACCTCCGCAGAGAATGACTGAGAGATTTGGAGTATTGTGGTTTGCTTCTATCATGGTTTGCCTTGTTTCCTGTTCAGGTATTCTGTCTCTCTAACTGGTCTCTGTGTCCGTGTTCATCTGTGTTCGTGTCATCTGTGAGTTATTTACTTCTTATCGAGACAGTTGGCATTTTGCCCAGAAAAGTGTGGAGGCTTGCCAGAGGATTCTGGCAAGATGTGAAACATTTGGACAAATAAAGACTCTGTGCTTTTAGGAAAGAGTCTCAATCTGTGTGTTTCAGGCCTGGAACACAACAATCTGTCTCCATCCACCACCATCTTCTCTACTCTGTGTGTGTGTGTGTGTGTGTTTGCGTCAAGACCCGTCTCCATCGCAGGTCCTCACCAGGCACGAACTCTGCCGCCTCCTTCTTCTCCGGCCCCAGGCCCTCCGTGTTGGCCTGGATGACCTTCTGCAGAGTGGCCAGCCACTCTCCCATCTCCGACTCCGTTTCCGCAGCCAGGTAGTGGCTGTACTTGTCCAGCATCTTCAGCTCAAAGGCATTTCGGCGCATCTTGGGGCACTTGGGGAAGAAAGGGAGGGCACCTTTTGAGGCTGGGGAGCCAGTGGGGGACCCATCCCTGCAGCCCCCCTTCCCCTGAGTTGCTCAGGCAGGGACCAACGACCCTTTCGAGACCAAGCAGGTGGCAGGATGGAAGAGACACGGATGGGGAGGAGAAAGCCCGGCTACTACTTTTCGGTCTACGGGGGTCTTTGCTTTACAACCTCAACCGACCCCCAAAATTTCCACCGCTAAGCAAAATAGCTGCTAAGGTAGTTTTGCCCCAGGTTACGAAACGAAATGGCTGCAGTTTGGGGAAGGGGAGAATCTACACAATACTGGTTCCTACAACCAGCTGGGTGTTGCCAGTAGTTTGTTCTTGCTCTCCTTTGCTTGAACTTTGGTTGAAAATATTTCCCAATAACCCGGGAGAAATAAATTGACTGACAGGAGACAGACAGAGAATAGATCCACACCAGATCCTCTCTGGCATGGATCAGCCTGTGGCCTTACAAATTCCCTAGCAAAACCTTCTGCAGGTCCTCACCTGCACAACGTCTATGCAGGAATCCAGGAAGATGCATCCTTTGGATTCCTTGGAAATCTTCTCATCTTTGTAGGAGTTGAGGATGTAAGAGCCGTCGGGGAGTTGCGTCAGGTAGAAGTACCTCCTCTTGAACACCTGGAGCAGCAAAAGAGAACAAAGCCCACTCGAAGACACTGCTGATCTTTGGGTATGAATTCTGCTCCGTTCTGCGCATTTCTACGCCAGGTGCAGTTCCAAAACCTGGAACGTCATGCAGAGTAAAGTAGATTAAACTCAGAAATGGTGGCCTAGAAGCAAAGCAGCCACAGCTGAGATACGGTTTCTATGGGAAAGTTTCTCAATGTGGTCTACAGACGCGGAGGGATCCACGTTCTGGGCCTCTAACTTCCTCCATTCTCAAGCAGGCAAGCTCCTCCAGAAATTACGGAGGCATCTTTTCCACCCAAAACGAACCTTGGTCCTTAGAGCCCGTTTTTCTCGTTTCCCTGTAAAATGAAACCCAGGTGCTCCCATCTTACTTTCATGGTCACAGTGATGGTACTGTTGACGTTGGCCTTGTACAACCAGCCTTGCCTGATCACACCACCCTTCTGGGAGCAGAGCGAGGAAGTGTCCTGGGAGACGGGAGAGACAGAATGATCGCAAGGAAAGGGGGCCAAGTGGCATAGCTCAGTGAAAGTTCCCACCCATGCACGTCTCCTGTTTGGTCTGAGGTACGAGGGTCAGGACGACCTGATGCTCAGACCAAACAGCGGTGCTATTTTCAGGTTTGACCAACCGCCTCTCCTTCTTTCACCCTCTGCGCACGTGAGCTCCGTCTTCTAAACGAGACTCAACGTTTATTCCAGGCTATACAAACTTGTGGAAAGCAAGCAGGAGGACCCCCAAATTAAGTGAACTTTTTGCAATGGCGTGAAGGAGGCTGTGTTGTATCTCCTTGGGGCACCCAGGGGGAATCTCTAGCGTGTCCTCTCACCTCATCTTTATCAAAGTCTTCATCAGTTTCAAAGATGTGGCTTGGAACCTTCTCTGGTCGGAAAGATTTGCTAAAGTAGCAACAACAACAAGTTTTACTCAAGTTACACCATAATTTTTAAACAGCCATGATACTAATAATTAACAAAGGAGTCCCTGAAGGCTATTCTCGGGGGCCAACTCGCCCACAGGGTACCAGGACTTTGAGGAATCCTGCCCAAGGATCCCTCCCCCAAGCTCAGTGGTTGGGTGGTCCACATGTTATACTAAACCCTTAATTGTTGAATTAAACCACTCAGATTCTCAGAGGCCGAGGCAAAACACACAGGTCTGGCCCTGCAAAGGCAGCGCTGTGAGATCCCATCCAAAGTGCAAGCCCAGGCGTGCAAGGAATACCCCACTCGCAGCCCCACCGGAGGAAGAACAGCTCACCAGGGTAACATTCGGAAATCGCCAGAATATTCCTCGTATTTGTAGTTCACAACATGCCAGTCCGAGCTGTAGGCTTTGATGCACTGAAAAGACGACGAAACCCCAGCTTGAATTGCCTCCCTGCAACTCATCCCCAGGGGAACCACAGAGTGCAAATTCCCCAAGGGGCAGCTGGGAAATTGGATGCGTGGAGACGAGGGGAGGAGGGGGCCTTTGGCATCCTCCCTCCCTCGGAGCCCCCTGGCCCAGCCTCTTCAGCTGCGGCTGCTGGGCAGACAATGGGGGAGGTCTTGGGGGGAAGGGGAGGCGCTGCCTGGGGTCCCCACACACCAAGAGAGCAGAAGTTGAGCTGGAAGGCTTTGCCAAGGTCTGCAATCTGGTTTCTCATTCGTCCTGGACTTATAAGAGTTCGTTTAGTGACCAACGTTACAATGCCAGTGAAAAAAGTGACTTGGGGCCATTTTTCACCCTTGCGACTGGCAGCAACCCCAGGGTCCCATGACCAGAACTCAGGGCTTGGCCACTGGCTTCTGTTTATGACGGCCGCAGTGTCCCACGGTCACGTGATCCCTTTTTGCGACCTTCTGATGAGCAAAGTCAACGGGGAAGCCAGATTCACTTAACAACCGGGTGATTAAGTTAGCGACTGGGGCAAGAAAGTTTGTGAAATGGGGGGAAACTCACTTAATAGTAGTCGTGCTTAGCAACAGAAAAGTTGGGCTCAATTATCGTCGTAAGTCAGGGGGGGGAGCTGTATTATCCCAGGACTTTCAGAGATGATTTAAATCCCTGGTTCGCTCCCTTTAGGGAAGGAATGCCTAGGCATAGTCTGTGGACAGGATTTTCAAGTCTCTTAAATGGGGCAGATTATAAGAGTCACTTGAAACGGTCCAAAGGACACGATGGCTTTAAAAGCAGCGCAGGAAAGATATCAAACCGTGGTGTAAAAATGCCTCCACGCAGAATAATTGTGGTTATTGGGGTTTGGTTTTGCCCTTAAAGAGTTATGCAAGGAAGGGAGTGTTTAAAGAAAGGAAAACATGTGACTTGATTCCTCTTTTGAAAATGCCGAAGCTGCCCCGCCAAAGCTGGCGCTTCCTCTAGAGAGACTGACTACAACTCCCATCCTCCTTCTCTAGCCAGGATGGCTGGTAGTTGCTGGGAGATGTCAAGCATCACGCCAGAGGGCTCAGAGTGGAAATGGACAGGACTCTAAAGTGTAGCAGAAGGGCTGCGGGGGGGGGGGGGGAAGCCCCTTCACTCCTGCCCTGGTCCCCCCCCTCACGATTACTGGGAGGCCTTCATCTGAAAACTGCTGGGAGGGGGCTTCACCTAGTTTTGAGGAAAGCAAATAAAACCCCCTCTCAGAGGCCACATGAACCTGCTGATTCATTTATCCGATTTAGGAACTGACCATCTCATGCTCAGAGAGACTCTCACTGTCCCAAGGCCAGCGGTCCTTCTTCCACCCTTCCGGCCATGGCCAATGGCCCAATCTAGGTCCTGCCCTCAAAGGAGAGAGTGGGGGTCTCACCTCTTGGACAAAGAGGCTCTGGGCCTTCTTCAAAGCATCTTCTGGCACGGAGGAATGGACCGTTCTCCTCTGGCGACGGATAACCGAGAGCTGGAAGGAAAGGCGGTTGGTGATTCCAGAATGACTGAAGACCCACTGGGTGGGAGGAAAGTTGGGGAGGGGTCTTCCCTTCCTACTTGAGCTGGGTTTTTGTTCAGAAGCCTCTAACTACTGTAGGCTTGGAGGGCGGGCAGATCCAGCTTCTGAACTTGTCTTAGGTTTAGACTGGATGGGACCTTCTTGGAGGGGGTCCCAGGAGAACACTCATAAAGGCCATTGGAAAACATCTCTGTGGAACCAAACATGGTCCTAGAACAACCATGTTTCTCCTGGCCCATTTCTTTGGTGTGGGAGCCCAGGTGAAACGATCGCAGCTTGGTAGGGCCCCCCAGAAAGGAACTGGGTGGGGGACCAACACACCCCAGAGCGATGGGGAACAACTCACGGAGGCATCTTCCATGGGAAACATGAGCAGGTCCCGGAAGGGATCGCTGTAGATCTGCGCCTTCCGCTGGCTGATCACATTCTCGTAGTCCAAAGGCTGGCTCACCTTGGTTTTTTCCTGGTGGGATACAGGGAAGGCACCTGGTCAGGCCCACAGCAACGGCCCCCGTGTTGGGCGGCACCAACGCCATCAGAGGAGGAAGCAGAAGAGATCCAAGCCTATGGGCTGCTCCCAAAGGCCACCACGGACCATGGGATGCTATCTTGGCCCGATGAAGCAGGTCCCCAGTCACCTCACCGGATGTAGGAGATGGGAGTTGTAGTCCAAACCTTGGGCCAGGAGGCTACAATGGTGGCTACCTTTTCTTTAATGTGATGCCATGAAGACCCTTCGGGTCTACTCCAAATAAATGCATATACTGTCTATAACAGCCCTGCCTCCACCTGCTTTCTTTTCTTCCCTGGTTTCGGCCACTGGATCTTCCTCAGGGCAGGGAGTTGTGCCCTGTTTTCTGCAAAGTGCCAGGCACCCTGATTAATCGGTGTGAAGCCAACGAAGTGCACAGCAATACTAATGCACCTGATGCCTGCAATTAAAATAATCTCCCAAGGAAAAGGAGCCAGCTTCTTTGGTCCAAAGGGTTTGATGCCAGGCGCAACCCAGGTGCAGCTCAGCCCTTGGCCACCCAGCTGCTGCCCCTTCTGCCTTTCCCTCCTTGGGTGAAACTTGATGCTTGGATAATCAATTTGCCCCAAAGCGGTGGATTTGCCCGTCCTGTGCCAACGGCAAGCCAATCCGCTTTCCCTGTTTTTGGGCAGGTGCCAAGGCCCTGGCTCCTGTCCACCCCTGGCAAAAGAACGGACCTTACCACGAGATAAACATGCGCTGCTTTAACCAGAATGTCTTATTTGTATTAGCAGTAAAAAGCAAAAGGAAATCTAGAGAGAAACAAGAAGGGTGGAAGATAACTTGCCCCTAACCACACTTTTCCAGCTGGGAGATTTCTGAAAGTCTAGACTTTTGTTTCTCAGTCTTGGCAACTTTGAGAGATGTGGACTTCAACTCCCAGAATCCCCCAGCCAACAGCTGGCTGGCAGATGGCTGGGGAGATCTGGGAGTTGAAGCCCATCTTTCTTAAAGTTGCCAAGGTTGAGAAACCCTGGTCCCACCATCGCCAGTTAGAATGGTTACTGGTCAGGTCCATCTAGTTAGCATCCAAGAAATGAGAGCGACCAGATCCCTGTGGACTTTAGCAATAATCCGGGATGATTATGCAGTAGTTTCGGAAAGGCTGCATCCAGGGTTGGTCCTGGTCCCTTTCGCAGGGTCACCCTGGAGAGCTCTTAGCCTGCAGGGATGTCTGCCAGTTGCCTGCCTCCCCTTCCCCCCACAGCTCTTTGGAAGCCTTCAGGCCCGTCCCAGGACATGGCTGGTGTAAACCCGTGTGTTTTAGCCTGGGCAACTTTAAGATGGGTGGATTTCAACTCCTAGAATCCAGTGGAGGAGACTGCAAAACACTACATGGAAGCAAACATGCTTTCTCTAACCTCCATTTTTCTTGCTCACGGCTGCAGGAAAAACAAAGCGGAAATGATTCAGGAAGTGGCCAATGACAAGACGTTTTCTGGGCCACCTGGAGCACGTTTCAAAAACGCACCTCCTCGGGTTTTTCCACTACAGCTCTGCCCTCATCTGAAGCCCTGGGCCTGCCTTTGCCTCCATCACAACATCCCTTCCCAGAGCATCAGCACCAAAAGTATTTTTAGTTGCCGAACCAAAAGCTTTCCAGCAGCCACTTTGTTCCTACTGCCTGGGGCACGACCCAACAGATCTGATTGCAGACTTCTGGGACAAGAATGCTTTTACCGGTCCATAAATGCATTTGTTGTCCTTTAAGGAAAGGAAGTGAGCTCTTGCATGTGGATCCGAAGAGGGCACTTTCCATTTAATTCTGCAACAAGGCGAAGGGCTCATCGGTGGCCATTAAGGCGAACCTAATCTCTTTAATTGGCCCTTGTGCTATTGTGGAAATCAGTCCGCCTCCCCCCCCCCCATCCAAAGTGGCATCCATCAAAACTCTAAGTGCGGCTTAAGCCCCTGAAAAAGGCTCCTTGCAAGCTTTAAAAAAAATAAACCAGGTTGCATAGAGAAGTCTCACTTCCATACTCTGCAAAGCTGCTTGCGCTCTGGGGGAAAAGGAGCGGAAATGCAACACAGAAATAATACAGATAAAGCAACAGGGAGGCACTTTTAGCAGCCGACTATTCTCCACAAAAAGCATGCAACTCTGGTTCTTGGGGGGCTCAACTAAGTTTCTTTCGCTGCGGTTTAACCCTTGCTACCCTCAAAAGACATTTTTCATGCAGCAGCCTGAGGGGTGGGTTGCCCAAAACAACAACCGGACAGGTCGTCTTCTGTCTCACTTAGGGCTCTATTGTGGTCATAAGATGAGGACTGCCTCTGGACTGAATCTATCTGGTTCCTACACAAGTGGGTTTTTAAAGTGTGGGGCAAAAGTTTGGCAGCCAGGCAGCAGCCACTGCCCTCCCCCCAACTCTTGGGCGGGTCGGTCTCCGGAGCCCCTCCAAACCGAGACCTTTGACAGGACCAAAAAAGCCGCTTCTTAAATCCCACCGAGTTCACCCCACCAACTGCATCCCATGGACTCCGTTTCAGTTCGGTCTGCGTTCACACCTGTTTTGCCATCCCTGTTCGGAACAACGATCCTCTCCCTGAGCCCCGTCTTCAAAGAACCCGAAAGGAGATTTCACCCCAAAACCATCATGCGGGGTGCAGATACGAACCCCCTGAAATTAAAGCCACTATCAGACAACGGATTTCTCCCCAGAAACAGGCCGGGGAAGGACAGTCGAACCAGGGAGGAGCAAAAAGGGAAACTGGGATCCACCAGAGATCCATTACAGTCTCAGGGATCCGGTCTTCCGCTTCTTAATGAGGCGTTATGGGTCACAGCCAAGACGGGAGGGATCAGCAGCCGCTCTGTAAACAGAACGTCTCGGGGAGCCCAGAAAGCAGGCAGGGCAGCCGCGTCTTCTGAACAGGAGTTGGGAAAGATGGCCTCAGTTTCCCAGGCCTGATTGATATATATATATAAAGAGGTTCTTTATGCTGGAAACCCCAGGAAAGTTGCGATCCCCTGCTCCCGTCTCCAGGGACGGCCCTGCGCAAGGGAGGGAAGCTCTTCATCCAAAAGGCCGATTGCGGGTCAGAGGAGAAAGTTGGGAAGGGATATTCAGGAAGGGCAGCGCGCCAGAGAGAGAGAGAGTCACGGAACGGAAACGTGGGCGTTTTCTTCCTGTTCTAGAAGTACCGTAATGCCAGAAAATGTTTTCATTATTTCTGATTTATGCAGCTGCCTCTCTCCGTGGAAAGACTCTCGGCAGCTTACAACACTTAGAAACTGCAAAGAGGACCCAAAACCACCTTAAACCATGTAAAAAAGCTAGCAATAAAAGCCACAGCTGAGTAGCTACACTCCACACACCTATTGTAAAAGCTTGACTACACACTCAGGTCCTCAAAACTGGGTCTCCATACATGTATGTGTGTTGTGTTGTGTTGTGTAAGCTCATCCTGTTAATTGTGGCTAATACACAGTGCCAGCGACTGTTTCACAACAGGTTAAGCAAGACAAACTGCACCCCACATACGATCTCCCTCCCCAAAGAAAGCAATTCTTCCTTCCAGCTGCTGCTTATTTCCAAAGGACTCCAAAGCCCATCATTTAAGGCTGAGAAAGGAGCCTAAGGACCTCCCATATCATTCTGGGCTGGGGAATTCTGGGAGCCGACGTCTACAGGGCTTAAAGTTGCCAGGTTTGAGAGGCGAAGTTTTTGACTGCTTTGAGTTGGTTTCGACTGACCGGCATACTTTCTAAAAAGACCCCATTTAAATAAAAGCATTTATGTCACATTGGTGCAAGCATGATCCCTCTCTTCATTTGAGTGGCTTTCAGTTTGCTTCAATAAACAGCCTTTGAAACCCATCCTCTCTCGTAGGACTGTGCTAGACAGTTTATCTAAAAATACTTGATTCTGTTTGGAAAAGTTGCCCGAAGACAGATTTGTCCATTACAACTCTTAAGCAGGTAGCTCGCTCGCTTGTTTGGCCGCGTTCTTGGCCGGCCATCTGTGCTTTTCAAATGACTTGATTGGAAATGGGGGTGGGGACAGCGACCAAGCGCAAGGCCAAAGAAGCACCCCCTGACCCCCAAGTCAAGTTTGCAAGCAGCTGCCCCATCGAGACAGGAGCTGGGTTGAAACCTAAGCTTTTTGCTTAAATCCCATTAAATGACGCCCAAATTTATGCAAGGGCCCCTTTGGTAGCATCTGCCGGGCACCCCAGGGGCATGTTACCATCTGCCTCTCGGCTCCTCAGAGCTGAGCCGGGCCCCGACTCTGCCAGACGGAGATGCTAAATGCTCTCTGCCCATGGGCAAAGGTGCTCTGGCCCTGCGGCTGCAGGATCGGAAAAGCTGGCTCCTTTGGAGCAGCCAAACTGGGGGGATGACCAACGCTTGCACAGCCACCCACTCGAAGAGCAGAAGCTCCTCTTCCCCGGTTCTTCTGGCAGCGGAAAGCAGCCGCCCTCACCCCAGCCAGGAAGTGCCAAGACTTCCCCACCTCCTGGCATCCCTGCGTTTCCCTCCTGCTCTGAATTCTGCTTTGGATGTTTTGGAAAGAAAGAACCTGCCGCCCTCCACAAGCGCTTCAGAAGACGGCCGTGGCGATGCCAGTGCCGCCAAACACCAGCCCCGGGCGGCCGGGGGCCACGGTTTCCATTTCCTGCCTGGCAGATGGCAAGGGGACGGGCTTCGCTTTCGCAGGAGCTCGGCCTAAATGGGGCCTCCCCGGCAGCCTTGCTCTCTCTGCCCCCAAGGCTCTCTGCCCCCCCTTCCAGGGGTTTGGCTTCATTCGGTACTTATGGGGGGGGGCTGCCTCCCACCCCCAATCCTGCCACGTGTCAGTGGGGAGCAGCGGAGGTCCTTCCGGGGCTGAGATGGTGGCCAAGCCAGGGCGAAGGGGGGCAGAGGGGGGATGCATGGAGAGAGCTGGACATCCTCCGAAGGACCAGCAACCTCGGCCTGCTGCTTCCTCTTCCCCACGTCTCCCCTGGAGAGGAAGATGGGGCCTGACCTGAAAAACATGTTGAACAATTTGGAGATATTTCTACACACGGCCGAACATCAAGGATAGCTTGGATGTGA
>JANHFR010002305.1:60397-72932 GCA_032468015.1 Mimophis mahfalensis | reverse complement strand
CAAGTAGAAAAATAGGGACCACCTTTGGTGGGAAGGTAACAGCGTTCCATGCGCCTTCAGCATTTAGTCATGCCAGCGACATGACCACGGAGACGTCTTCGGACAGCGCTGGCTCTTCAGCTTGGAAACGGAGATGAGCACCGCCCCCTAAAGTCGGGAATGACTAGCACATATGTGCGAGGGAAACCTTTATCTTTACTTTTATTCCTATTCTATTCCTATTCCATTCTTGTAGGCCATTTAAGTCCCCATCATCTCCTCACTTAGGAAAGGCTTGATCCACTTTGGCACAGACAGTAAAAGCATAAAGCTACACGGGAGACGGGTGTGTGTGTCCGTGTGTGTGTCCTGTCAACTGCTGGCCATTTGTGCAATCACTTGTTCCATTTGCCTTCTGCCCAGGCTGCAGTATCCCTTTCCACCAAGGCCCGCGGTTGCAAATTGAATTTGTCAAGCCGTATTCATCAGATCATGGGGAATGGAAGCACACACTAATATCCAGGCCGTGGCAAAGTGGATGTTTGTGAACCCGGCATTATTAAATGATTTATTTTCTATTATTAGGAAGACAGCAGCGTTTAAAATATAATACCACAGGGTGGGAGCCAACCAGATGGAACAAGCTCTGTGATTTTATAAAAATGGGAAAAAGGAAGAGAAGTGAAAGCCCCTCAACCAAGGTTTCTCCACCTCAGCAAACTTGGAAGATGGGGGGATGTCAGCTCCCAGGAGTCCCCAGGCAGCATTTCAGACCCGGTGAGCTTGCTCCCTTCAGGTTTTAGCTGCCACTTTATGCTCTCCAAACTTAGCAACTTTAAGACCTGTGGCTATAGAAATCCTCAGTCATTCAGGTCATGACTGTCCCAAAGGTGCTTTTTCAAGAGGCAACGGGACTTTCTGGTTTTTCTTTGAAGAAGTTAGAACCTGTGGGCTTCAACTCCCCAGAATTCTCCAGCCATGCCCACAGGCCTTAAAGTTGCTCAGCTTGGAGTCTCCTGCTACTCTGTCAGAGAAGATGAGGCATGGACATCCTGACGGTTGGTAGCATCAATGCCTCCATCTTTTGGAGTCCATTGTGTTGAAAATGACCAAAGGAGATGAATCTTGTTGGCTTGGAAGGGGCCATGATGTGGGAAACAGCTGGTGCAGTGACCCACGGCCCCATACGGTGAAGAATGGCCCCCTTGATCAATGTTTATTTGCATTAGCTTCTCCTTCAGGATTTCTCTCCAAGGCACCAACCGTTTATCTCCTACTTGTCCAACTATCCCATTGTAAACGTTGTGACCTCTCTCTCTCTCTCTCTCTCTCTGGCCCTTTCCTATGCGGAAAGTCACCAAGGCCTTCCAAGTAATGTACCTGCTTTGGGGGCCAAGATAAACTATATAAAGTAAAGCATATTTATTTAGTTATTCATTTAATTGATTTATATAGCCACCCACTTTACAATCAGCAAAGATAGGCTCAAACGAGAACTAATAATCGTCATGAAAACTAAGAGAATAATAGCTGTAAGGGCCCTGAGGACAAACTAACTCAAACCACACAATCACAGGCGTGGCTTGGTATTGGCCTTGGGAGCTAATCCAGATTAGAATCACACCCAAAGATACTATTGTAAAGTTTATGAACTGAATCTTGCAAGTCCGAAAGTACTTCTCTCCCCCCACCCACCTTTTACAGTCCAGGAAATTAGGGTGGGTCCTTTCTGTGACATTTGTCACATTTCTGCTGCTTCTGGGGGCTCAGCTGCCTCTTATTTATTTATTTATTTATTTGAAGGTGGCCTAGTCTGCAGCTCTTCCCCCTTGTCTCCCAAGAAGCTTTACCGCAGGATAATCACAAGGACGAGTCCCCCCAATCTACCAGCCCACACAAGGCTTCAAGAATGGCGCTGCCCCAAAGGGCCTGCCCTAAAGAAGGGGGGCTCAGCACCACAAGAAGCAATGGATGGGATGGGAACTAATCCAGGAGAGAAGCAACCTGGAATTAAGGAGAAACTTCCTGACAGGGAGGGAAATTAGCCAGTGGAACAGCCTGCCACCAGAAGCTGTGGGTGCTCCATTACTGGAGGCTTTTAAGAAGAGACTGGACAGCCACTTGTCTAAAATGGTGTAGGGTCTCCTGCTTGGGCAGAGGGTTGGACTAGAAGACCTCCAGGGTTCCTTCCAGCTCTTATTTTGACACACATCTCTACAAACCTGACTTGGTTGCCTGTCATGGGTGAATGGCCCGTTTCCCAGAATCAGAGCAAGGAGAACCATCCAGGGATGTGTCCGTAGCAGGACAGTTGGTCTCTTGATGCACAGCTCAAAGAAGGAAAAGCAGGAGGGGACAGAGAGAAACTCAACTTCAAAAGGGAAGAACAGGAGCTGAACAAATTCTGCCTTGGCCCAAAGCCCCCAAAGTGATGACTCAGAGTCCCACAAATGATTTTGGTATCTTCCTCCAGAGCCTTTGCGGATTTGGGAGTTAGCAAGCAGCATGGATTTTGCAACTTGTCAACATTTTGATACAAGACAACACCGATTGAACTGTTGAGACATTTTTGACCCTTTTGGGGTGCTGCGGTGTTCGGCGTGTGTTGATTTTCCAGGTGTGCTGACCCAGTTCCTCTTGTGGGGTAAGAACTATTGTTCCCATCAGGCATATGAGCGGGACAAGACTGGATTCAAACCAAACCAGGCGAAACCAGAATCAAAAATGCAATTACCGAAAGAGGAAAGGGTTTTGCTAGCATTCTATGACATACTACAATGCTATTGTGTTTTCTTTGCGGTCCTTTCTGCGCACAGGCAGCGCAGATTCTTTGGACTGAAAAAGATAAATCAAGTCAACATTTGGCTGTGCTTGCAATGCAAATAACAAGTTTGCAATGTAAACAGGTTGAAGCAAAGCACTGCCATTTCTGCCAACGTTGCTAAAGCAGGCCATTATTTTGAGGGTTTGATGTGGCCTGAAGCTTCTTGATCGCTTGTCGGTTAGAATCTGTTAATAGAGAGAGAGGTTTGATCAAGTATCGTCCTCCCCACCCCTTCCTCCTCCATTACGAGAGCTGGGCTCTAGGAAGCCAAACTTTCTCCTCTCTAAGCTGATTTCTCTACATCTACCCTGGGGTTGTATTTCTGTTCTTTTGTGGTTTTAAAAAGCCAACTTCTTTTTCAAAAGGCAAAAGTTGGGGCTGGGGACAGAGACCACTTAATGCGTTTAATAAGCAGTTGCCAGCTTCTGCTGTCACATAAATAAATCACACTTTTGTTCTTGCCTTGAAGGTGATTTGAAGGAGAGTGGTTTTATTGATCATCCCCCCCACCTAACATTGCCAAAGCTTTTGCGGTTAAGATTCCAAACAATCCATCCCTCATTCCACAGGTTTTAGTTTAACCGCCTTATGACCAATCTGAGTGAAACGCCAACGGCATTTTTAGGACAGGAGTGGGGTATCATTGTATTTGATAGGCCCTTATGCCCGTGATTCACAATGTCAGTAGAAATGGAGAAAAATTATTTGGAACTTGGTTAGGTAAAGAATTCTCCCGTCATAGAATCAACCAAGAATAATGTAGCAACAAATATTTTGATTCTCCTGTTGCAAAAATATTCCGGCTTTTGCTTATCCATCCAAGACAGCATTGTAGTTTTCTGCCTTTTCTGCTCAGCAAAATGTCATTGCTCCAATCCTGGGCTGTTTCAGCAATTATATTCTCTATCAGGGTTTATCTGCGCTTGGAAGTCACCTGGCCTCTCAGTGGCGGAATGGCCAGCTTGCTGCAGGACAACGCACTGTGGGACAATTCAAGAGCTCAGTTTAATTATTTAAAATAATTGAAAAAATATTTTAATTTTTGTCATTCACATTTCATTTTGCCCCTCCTTTGGCGTCTTTAATGATTCTATTCCGTTATTTCTTCAATATTAGTGTACTACTTGTTCTGTGGTGAGTTGGCCATGGGGAGTTCAGGCTCCAGATCCTATCCAGGGGTGGTACGTGCACCGAACAGCCAAGTGGCTCTCTTCGTAGTTCAGTTGATCCCAATCCCTGGATCACTGGGATGGGTGGCATCAGCAGCAGATGGGCCCCGTGGGGAGGGGGTGCACTTGACTCCAAATCGCATTGGTTCCAATTTTGGCCCGTGTCCTGTGAAGTGCGGGGAGCTGAGGGTAAAAGCCAAACTGAGGCTCTGGATGAGTGAACTGAGTTCTCGGCTCCTCCTTCCCAATCCGTCCCCTGGGAAGCTTCTGAAGGAAAAAACACACCTTTCTAAAGCAGGGCAGAAGCAGAGCAAGGAAAGCTCCCTTTTGCACAGCTCTTCTGTTCCAGGCCCATCGGAAAACTTCTGCTGCTTGAAGCTACGTCCTGCAGCATATTTTACACGGAGAAGGCACCCTGGGCAGAGGGATGGGCCATGCCTGGCATTTTGAAAAGGGACGAGCATTTGAAGGCAGCAAGAGCCAAGTATCTGAGGACCTCATTAGGAGATCTGACTAGCAGTGAGGAGGACCAGAGAGGAGCTTCGGACAGGCAGCTGATCTGCATTGCAGGCCTGAGTTCCAGCCATCGACCGGGAGGGCCCTGCTGCTAGCTGGAGGGGCAGGTGTTGAGTGGTCCAAATCGGAGCTTTTTTGCCTCCTAGAACAAAGAGGGATATTTTTAGACCAGGGAACAAGAATGATAAATAAACGAACCAACAAATCAATCAATAAATGGATCCCCCTCCCGCTCCAAGCTCTGCCACTTTTACTTAATCGATTCTGAATAAAGAGCAAGGAGGCTGGAAGAGCGGGGGAGATTTTAAGCCAACTCTCTGCCATGCTGCACCGTCCCTGGGATATGGGAAGATAATGGTTGGCTTTGCAAAATTCATCTTACCAGCTGAGCGAATGAACCTGTTTCTTGGGTTTCCCCAGTGTCTTAAAGTATGAACAATTAAGGTGGGCTCGGATCTCAGGTGCTGGAGCCGCAAAATGCCAAGTGGAACATGCCCAGCTTTTGTATGCCCAGTGGCTGCCATGCCAGAGCTTCCACGTACCTGGTTAAGCCTCTGAGGCGAACCCAAAGCAATTCTGGATGGCTTACCCTATGATTAAATTATAAATTTTGGTGTTCTTTATTATTAAAATTAAGAATCAGAGAAAACACCAAAATCCAGTAGAATAAAGCAGGTGCATAGCACCAGTGGGTCCGTCCCAGTGGTGGTATTCAAATTGTTTTACTACCAGTTCTGTGGTCGTGGCTTAGTGGGCATGGTGATGCTGTCGGCCAATCAGGTGGTATCTGCCAGTTCTCTGAACCAGTCAAAATTATCACTACCGGTTCTTTGGAACCTGTTGGAGTTGGCTGAATAGCACCTCTGGTCCTTCCAATCCAAAACCAGCGCTCTCCGCCTCCTCTGAGATACGGTTGGGGGTTCCGTCTCTAGCTCCCCTTCCATGAGGGGTGAAGCTGGGGCTAAGGGGCTCCTTGCTGGGTCTGCAGAATGGGAGCTGGGAAGAGAGGAAGCGGGAGGTTGACTGGGGTGGAGATGTTGGTCCATTCCTGGTCCCGTACAGTGGAGACCTTAGCAGCAGCAGACACTGACACCAGGCCACGGCCGCTTCTTCCCCTCTCCCGGGTCTCCCCTCCCCAAGAGATGCTTTTAATGTCTTTCCTGACATTTGAGAGGGTGAGAACTCGGCTTGGTTAATTACAAAGGTTTGTGTTGCCAACCGTTTAGTTCCTATGGTTACAGGCTAAGAAACCATTAAAAAAAAAGGTTCTCCAAACCCGGCGCCCAGTTGCAGGCTCTAGAATTCATGAATGCTAATAACTCATTTACTTATAACACTAATAACTAATTGGACTCCGATCGGCCCCTGCCAAGCCTTGCGAAGAACGAGGGCATGGCGGGGTCACTGCTGCATCTCACTCTCCGTTAACGGCCCTAATAGGGCGATGATACATCCCGGATATCAATTAGCACAGTCCCAATTACCCATTTAGTTAGCTGCTCTTGTCGCTTGTTGTCTGCACAGCGCAGCCGGCCGGCCTGCTGGCTCTGTGTGTTCCTCCTCCATTAAAACCGCAGGCCTCTAACAACCGAGCCATTTTGGGGTCCGGAGACTTTGCCGGGAAGAACGGCATCGCGGCGTCAGCCATGATCCTGAGGGAGCTTCTCTAAATTAGGAGAACAGTTGTTTTATAGCTGGTTGTTATGTGCAGTTTAATAAGAAGGAATACAGTTGGTACTGACTTTTAATTCATCCGTTCTTCCAACAGAGAGGAGTTATCTGAAGGAAGTTTCCCACAGAGCTGGCAAAATGCTAGGTAGTTAAAGAAAATGTCCCTCTGGCTCAGAGGTCAAAGGCCAAGGCTCCCCAGCGGAGAATCCTAAGGCTGGAAGGGACCCTGGAGGTCTTCTAGTCCAACCCCCCGCCTGAGGCAGGAGTCCTGGTACCATCCCAGATAAACGACTGCCCAATCTTTCCTTGGACACTTCCAACAATGGAGCCCCCGCAACCCCGGGAGGCAAGCTGCCCCATGGATGATTTGCTCTCATTGTCAGGAAAATCCTCCTTAGTTCGAAGTTGACTCTCTCTTTAATGAACTTCCGCCCATTGCTTCTTGTCCTGTCCTCAGGTGCTCTGGAGAATAAGCCAACCTCTCTTTTCCGTGGCAGCCCATCAGTGTCCTGGAAGACACTTATCCCATCTCCCCTAATCCTACTTCCCTTCACCGTTCATCATACGGTTTATCCCGCGGACCCTGGATCATCTCGGTTGCTCTTCCCTGCACTCTCTGACACATGTCAAAAAGGGAGCAGGGCTGCCATGACGGTGAAGTCGCAGCCACACTTTGACCTTTGGGGTCCTCCCCACTTCATTGGACCGATCCTCACTCCATGATGGAGCGGCTTTGTAAATAAGGCTGCCTTGGTGTTCCCAGCACAGCAACCCCTGTTCTCTGCCAGTAATTAAGAACGCTAATTCTCACGATGCTAATTCTGTCAGATGCTTATGAAAAATGCATTTCCTTCTCCCCAGGAGTTGACAGCCAGCAAGAACTTAGCTGGGTGACAAGGCATTAAAAGGAGAGGGAACAGGGCTGGTTACCATGGTTTTGCCCCCGCAGTCTTGAGCCTCCCTCAAGGAAAGAAAAAGCAAAGAATTAAAGAGAGCCCAGCAGCGACGTGGCTGCCCTCGCGCCAGAACGGCCGTCTTCTGCAGTCATCCTCCGTGGTCTCGCATGGGCTCACAGGAAGGGCTCGCCCCTCGATGCAACCCCTAAACTATCCACAGGGGGAGCAAGAGAGGTCGACGCAAGTTGGGCCATTTTGCATCCCACCCCAAAGCCGCTTTAAAAGGACGAGGAGGGTCTATTTTTGGTTCGTTGTAGATGCTCCATTGTCATGGCAACCTTTTCCTTTGCCAAAACCTTTGACTTCGGATTTTGATGGGAGGCCAAAAGTGCAAAACGCGGCATGGAAGGAAGAGAAAGGAGACCCGGCGTTGATGTCTGTCGATAGACGGTATAGCAAATGTTTCTATCTGGTCCTAAAGGGCAGCCAGGGAGAACTTTGCCAAGAAAAAACTCCCCCAAATGTGATTTAGGCTACAAAGGTCTGGATAAAACTTTCCGGAAAAAACTCAAGACATGGCTCTTTGAGCAGGCTGGCCTGGTCTGAGGGGTGGGATTTTAATTGTTTAATTATTGGTAAGGTCGTTTGATGTTTAATTTATTTTAATATTTGTAGTGTATGTTTTTATTCCCTGTACACCACCCTGAGTCCTTTGGGAGAAGGGTGGTATATAAATCTAATTAAATAAATAAATAAATAAATAAATAAAGAGACAGAGCGTTTTCTCCACTGGTTGCTGGGGGTGAGAGCCCTTCCATGTGTCAAGCCTGACCCGGTGGCTTTGGGTCAGTGCCCCACTTAATAGAATAAGTGGCACCGTGTGCCTTAAGGCTGTGCAAATACGTTGAAAACTGAGCCTTCACAAATGCTCCTGCCTTCCTTGGTTTTTTTTAAAGCATGCGGATGTTTGTATTTTTATACTTCAGTGAACAGTTTATAGATGATCTGATATGCTGTTAAATATTGGGCTTTGGGAAATGAAGATAGACCAGAATCAAGTGGAGAAAGGAAACTTAAGCAAGAAATATCTTCCAATACAGGAAATCCTTGATTTATGGGAGAGTTTCCATTTCTAAAGCAAAGTGGTTGCTAGTCACACTCACTTTTATGAACAACTAGCCAAAGACCTGGCTTCACCCGGGTACTTATTTATCAGGATGCTCGCAAGTAGTAGCTCTATGGGCCTGTGTAGTAGCTCTAAGGGTCCGTAACACTTTGCGCCTGATGTTGGTCTCTCGTGCAGCATTTCAAGTCAAAGGGAGCCGCATGAAGCCATCAGCACTCCTTTTAAGGTACAGACACCCCCTGACTGGTGTCAGGGGTGTCTTACCCCCCACAGTGTTTGTTCCCAGTGGGTAAATCATCTGTGTAGCATGTTTGGTTGGAATTGGTCGAGCCGTTCCAGAGTTATGCTGGTAACACACACACACACACACACACACACACACACACACACACATATCCGAGTTTACAGAAAGAGGGATTTTGCATGGTTGTAAAGCAGATTGTTGCAGTTTTTTAGGGAATCTGGTGGTCCTTAAGCAAATCTGCCCCACCCTCCAAATTGACTTTTCTCATGGGAAGCTAACAAGGGAAGTCACGAATGGGAGGATGCTATAAATACATTCCAGTTGCCAAGTGCCCAAATCTTGATCGAGTGACTTGGAGATGCTGCAATGGTGATAAGTGGAAGGTCTCGTCACAAGTCCAGTGACATAACTTGTTCACTGAATGGTTGTAAGTCGAGAACCACCTGTAAAGACAGTCAAGGGCTTTGGGAATTAAAACCGACAAGAGGAAGGACCAGAAATTAGTTTCAGGGACTTCAACCAATTTATGCATTTATTCTGGTTTCTGGGCCTTGATTTGCCCCAGTGGCAGTTCCCAGATCTTTCTCATCTCTTCTGGATTGACTGGCTACGTATTTCAGAGAAGCTGGAGGAGTCTTCCTTCCCTTCCTCTCCTTCCTTTCCTTCCTTCCTTTCCTTCCCTCCCTCCCCTTTTCCTTCCTGTTGCTGGACCCTGGCCGTGCCTCCAGTCCAGCCAGGGCCACGCGGCCGGGGTCCTTCCGGGCGTGCTGGCCGGCGGCCTCTGTGGACGTGACGCCCCGGGGCGGGCGCAGACCAAGGCGCTGCTGGCCCCTTCGCTGCCCGCCTTTCCTCGGGGGGGCCAGGCGGGCGCCGGAGCGAAGCCTCTTCCGGGACGGGGCGGCTTCTTCGAGGGGGGGGGGGGATATCCAGGCCGGGATGCGCAATGCTTGCTCAGGATCCCGCGCCTCGGCCTTCCCAAGAGGTAGGGCGGCTCTGCCCCTCGAGGGTCCCGGCCCGCGACGCAGACGCCGCTCTTGGCGCTGCTGGGCGGAAGATCCGTCCGGCCTCAGTTTCCCGCTTTGGGTGACTAAGCGGCTCCGACACAAACGGCCGCTGGGCCGGGCCAGTCTCGCCCGCTGCGGTCTCGGCCAAAGAGATTTCCAGGGTTCCGGGGGAAATCGATGAAAGCGGCAACAAAGCCGAGAGGCGTCAATAATAAACGGAAAGCAGTAATTGAAAAGAAAATTCGTAACTTATTATTTGAATAGATTTAGAAATCAAAGGGTTCTTAGCAAGATGGGCTCAAGCAGGTTCTCCAAAGAGTAAGAACTGGGGGAAATATTCTAGAGGTGAGTAAAACTTCAGCCCAGCTTCTGTGCTCTGTTCTGGAATCCGGAGCTTCTTGGGGTTCAAGAGCCCCTGGGACTGGAAGGCTGCTGAGCACGCCTGAGGCTCAGCTTCCAACAGGACCCATGTGCCCCTACAGAATAACAGAGGTCTTCTAGTCCAAGCCCTGCTCAGCAGGAGACCCCGTATCTCGGGGGTGAAACCTTGGCAACTTCAAGACCTACAGACTTCAGACTCATGTCTGTTGAGCTACATATAAGGTAATAAAGTCAGGATACAAATCAAATAATCTCTGGAGCATGACCTGACTTCATCTCTTGGTATTGGAGGTTCTTGTACGTAGAGATCAACAAAGTCCAAATATATTTTCTTTCTTAATCTTTCCAGTCTCCAGTTCAGCAGCAGCATATCTTGCTTCCATTGATTTCAAGTAGGACATGCTCAAAAAAGTCATAAATTCTTCTGCATCATTGATTAGAATGTAAACTTAGCCAATAATATTCAAGGTTGGTTTACCAAGTCCAACTTGGCCATTTCAATTTCAATTGATTTCAATTTATATACCGCCCTTCTCCCGGAGGAGTCAGGGCGGTCGATGTACAGGGCAATTTAAAAATATACAATATAAAAATTAAAACAGTATTAAACAGTATAAACCCCACAAACAAGTTAAAATAAATTAAAAATCCCCACCCCGTCAGTCCAGGCCGGCCGATGCAAATAGAAACGTTTTCAGCTCTCGGCGGAAGGTTTGAAGGTCAGGCGCTGTGCGTAACTCAACCGGCAACGCGTTCCAATGGGCGGGCGCCCCCACCGAGCGCCCTCCCCCTAGGTGCAACCCACTGGCACTCCCTAACCGGCGGTACCCGGAGGAGGCCCTCCCTATGGGAGCGATCCGGACGGAGGGAAGATGACTGCGGCAGCAGGTGTCCCCTCCGGTCCCAAGCCATTCAGGGCTTTATAGGTCAGCACCAGCACCTTGAATCTCACGCGGAACCCGAGAGCTGCCCCTTCCTGCGTCCTTCCGGATTAGGGAAGCCAGACGGGTCCCCCTTTGTGCTTCATGCCTCGGGTAGTAAGAACAACAGCAGCGCCTACTGCTGAGAGAGTCCAATTCCAGCCCATTTCCATTTGCTGATGTCCGTCAAGGTGTTCCAGCTTCTTAGTAGCTAAGATAGCTAGTTAGAGGGAAGAGGAAACGCTTAGCAAAGGGTGCGTTCAGAAGCACAAAGAAGGAACCGTTGGAGTGTGCATTCCTTTAGTAATTGCAAAGTTAGAAGAGCAAGTGGCTGCCCTACTTCTTGTCCATCTGCTGCTGTCATTAAAATAACAGGAAATCTTACTGGGTCACGTAAGACATAGGATGGATTGTCTCCTTTGGTCTGTCTCTTCTGCCACGGGCTGAATTGAACCCAAGAGGGAATGAAGAATGAACCCAAGTTCATTCATTTAAATCAGGGGTCCCCAACCCCCGTTCCACGACTGGGTACAGGCCACGGTCTGTTGGGAACTGGGCCGTGTGAGTGGCGGGTGAGCGTGCAAAACCATCTGCCTCACCCCACCACTGCTGCCCCTCTCCGTCCGCAAGGCCAGGAAGGTTGGGGACGGCTGATTGAAACAGTCCTCGAGCTTGGTGGTGCCTCGTTCCCTCAACGGTTAATGGGCGTTTGGGTGTTGGAAGGACAGTCTCCGGCATTGATCTGAGCAAATAACAGCTAAGGGATCCTATTGTTTCGATCTTGGGAGAGCAAAAAGGTTTTGTGGACAAATGAAATGATGTCGTCTTTCATTGCAAGCTGCTGGATAGACCCAACCTGGGTTGGCGTGTACCTGCAGGGCATCTCCTGTAGGAGCCCAATGAGATAGCTCTGCTGCGGGTCCCACAGTAGGGGGCCTGGGGGGTGGCAGGACAGGCAAGGAGGCATGGAGCAGCCTCTCTGGAGAGGGTCCCGGTCAACCTGGCCCCTGACCTGACCGGGACCCTCTCCATTTTTTAAAAGGGGGGGCCTCTGTGGAGTCAGGCCAACTTGTGCCCTTGGACCCTGCCTTCCCAGGAAAGCGGGGGGGGGATCCTTGGGGGATCCAGCGGGTGCCCGAGGGAGGAGGTGGCAGGCCGGAGGGGGCTCTGGGCCAGGTCCTCCCCTTCACAACCGGGCAGCATCTACACGCCTAAGAGAGTGGAGCTTCATCCCGCATGCAGGCAGGAATCCGCCCTCCAGGTGTCCAAGAAGATCCTTTTTTGCTTTTCGTTAGGAGGATGAATCTGCCTGGTGGTAGCTGGACTGGAAGGAAGGGGGGATCCCCTGAGATGGCGCTCTCCCGTCCGCCGGGAGGCGAGGGCCAGCGGCGGAGTCACCTGCGCAGCATCGGCTCCTGGGCTCCGGTCCCCGGCGTCTGTCAGCTTATCCAGTAAGTAATGTCCCCAACTGACGGAGGGCAGACCTCGGGGTCAGGGCCCCCGCCAAAGGGGAGGGACAACAGTGCCCCCAGGGTCACATGATCCCCTTTTGAGACCTTCTGACCAGCAAAGCCACATTCACATAACAACCGTGATACTAACTTAACTACAGTAATTCACTTAACAGCTGGGGCAAGAAAGATTGTAAAACGGAGCAACCTCACTTAAATGTTTGAGCAGCATACATTTTGGGCTCAATTGTGTTCCAAGGTTGAGGGCCACCTGTACATAAAGGTCGAATTGTTGGTTTAATTGTCCGCGCCTGTCCTCCTCCTCCTCCTCCTCCTCCTCCTCCTCCTCCTCCT
>JANHFR010002305.1:39243-56139 GCA_032468015.1 Mimophis mahfalensis | reverse complement strand
GCCTCCCCTTTAAATGGGGTGGGGGTGGGGGTGGGGGCTGCTGCTTACAAAAGCCTTTGTCTAATGTCCTATCATCTTGTATTAAAACTATGCTGGGGAGGGAAAAATAAAACATTCTTGAGTTGCAGTTCCCACCCCCAGACCTCCTTCTGAGAAATCTCTTGCAGTTGGTGATAAGTAAAGAGTATTTGGAAATCCTTGTTTTCACTGAAGTTATTTTTTGAGAAGACATCAGAAAACGGTAGCTCAGAGCAAATATTTTAGCATTTATCTACCAGTTCCTGTGGGTACAATTGCTTCTATGTTTAACCACAAATATTTAATCAGCTTGGAAAGCTGCGAAGAGAATTCCAAGAGGTGCAAAGTATTGCATTAGCAAGTCACACAAATCTCCTCTTTTGACACTCAAGGGATCCCGCACCATAGAGACGGAGCGGTGCTTCCTGTCTCGGAAAGCATCTGGATCAGAATCCAGGCTGGAGGGGGCGCTGGGAAGATCCCCCCCCCCAAATTCTGTAGGTATCATCACTGGTCTGCCTGCACTGAGTCCTTGGTGGGGGGGGGACCCACACTTAAAAACAGCAGCTGCAGGCTGTGAATCGGAGAGGACACGGTGGCTCTTCTGCTTGTGGAGAAAAGGCCGTCTTCTTTGAAGGAGCTGGCGGGAGGAAAGCCGAGCTGGCAGCAACTGCAGGAGGCCCAAGGATTTGGGGACAATCCTCGGAATTCTTTGTCCCAAAGGTGCTTTTTTCAGGAGGCAACTGGACTTCCTTGTTTTTTCTTTTGAAGACGTTTCGCTTCTCATCCCAGAAGATTCTTCGGCTCTGACAGGATAGTGGGGAATGGAAGAAATCCTCTCAGAGCTGAAGAAGCTTCTGGGGTGAGAAGTGAAAAGTCTTCAAACAAACAAACAAACAAAAAAGTCCAGGTGCCTCCCGGAAGAAGCATCTTTGGGACAACCGTGACCTGGATGGAGGACGGAGAATCTCTACAGACTTGGAATTCTTTGGAGTCTCTAAGAACAAAACTGGAGAAACTGGAAGGGGCTGAGCTACACATTGATCAATGCAAATGGAAGTGGTAGGAGGGCCTAGTGGTGGGAGGCCATCCACCTTCAGCCTTCTTGAAATATCCTTTCGTGGGATCCAGGTGTGTTCTGAAGCAGCCAGACTGTTGCCCTCTTGGCAGGTTTGGATCAAATGCAAGGCAGGTAGCCCTCAACTTAGGACAATTCGGTTAATGACTGTTGGAAGCACTGAAAACAGGGACTTATGACAGACGGGTCCCTGCGCTTAGGGGTCAGGTGGACAAAATCCAGGCGCTCGGTTACTGGCAGGGATACAGGCCCCCACCCCCAATCTGAATTTTTAGGAATTTACTTTCATTCTTAGAAGCACCCGAGGTTGCATGTGTGGTAAACTTTATATATTCCCTAATTCTTCATGGCAGTTAAAAAAATATGCAAACACCCCCTTCCTCAACTATCTGGGGAAATCATGCAGAAAACCTAATAAGGTTTGTAATGTTAGAGAAACTTTTAGCTATGAGACAGGCCTGCAGAACTCCACACATTCGGGAGGGTGCACGTTTTTCTGTGAGTTTTATTTATATTATTTTTTGCACATGCCTCCAAAGGGAAGCCTGGAGAGATTTGTCCTCCCCCACCCTTTTTTTTTTTTTTTTTTTACAAAGGTGATCTATAAAAGATTCGTTGCATTCTCTGTAAGTAGGTTAAGTCTTAAGAAATGAGTTCATAAAATTCATTTGCCGCTTTTAATGGGTAGAAATTGATATAATCTCTCACAATCCTTTAATTGGTCCAGAGGGACTTCTGGCTAAGCACCCCAGAAAGAGCTGAGAACAGCCTGGCTCGACAAGGGGGCTGCTGGCCCCCCACCCCTGCCCTCTTTGGAAGAGCCTAATAATAATTGCCTTGGCTTTCCAGCTTAACAAAATTCCGTTCCTAATTAATGCAAACTGCTTGCTAGTTTGGAATCAAATGAATGGAATGCTTGGAAGGGAAAAGTTAGCTCTGTCGACACCTGCTAGTCTGCATTTTAATCCAACTTCACGCTGGCTTGACCCAAAAACATTGGGGCATCTGGTGAGCCCTGCTCCCAAGATTGAGAATCCTCTCACATCCCCCCCATAGGGATGCAAAACTCCCAGGAAATTCTTCAGGTGGGCTACAGTTGCCCCTGCCTTAGCACCGATTTCACCAGGTCGTGGTCAACTTGGGGGAGCCCACAGACACTCTTTTTAAAAGTCTGAAGTATCCTAAGAAGCCAAATGGGCAAGAAGGGAAAATGGCGAGGCTGTTGTGTGTGTAAAGCTCCCGTAATCAGAGGGTGTTAATGCGGGGTGCCGTCTGTGTAGGAAGGCAACAGCCAGACAGGCACCTTTGATGGTTCAGGACCAGCCCTGGTGGATTTTGGGGATGGTTCACTCCCAAGAACTGGCCAACAGAGGGCAGCACCACCCTAGCTTTTGACTTGGAGAAGCCGTCCCAGAAGTGGAGAAGGATTCTGGAGGCCAGAAGTGGTCCTTGTGCGGGTCCCGGCTTCCCCGCTGAGGTTCTCCAGTTTTATTCTCTCCCCTGAAGGACCCGGCATGATACGCTCGGCCTTTGGGGTGGGTAGATGAGGACCTTCTAACCACAGGAGGTCTTGATTTCCATTCGTGAGGTCTTGTGTTGTTTCTGTTGCTCACAGAGGCCGCTCCTCCCTGGGTTGTGACAAGCACACCAAGGCCTTCTGGGAGGGGATGGAGGGCGAGGAGGCAGCCTGGTTCCCAACAAGGCCTTGGCCAGGATATCCCACCTTTGCAGCCAAGTGCAGAGATGCTGCACTCCCTCCGTGCAAGCGTCTCTCTGCTCCATCCAGCATCTAAAACCAAGGATGCTCCACCCAACTGAATGCAAACTGCTTTGGGGGGGGGAAACACAGGAAGTTTTTTGTTGGCCTGGCATCCCCTCAAAAGAGGCTCGGACGATGCTACAGGCGGAGGGTGCCCTCTAGGGACCAGAAGAGTCCCCCAAATTGTCCCTCTCCGTCTTTGGGAACCAGTCCCAGCCCCTCCCTGTCCTGGGACTCTTGCCCGCTCTTGGCCACCCAAGCGGTCTCAGCCAAAGCCCACTCCGGACCTGCTAGGGGAGGTCAAGAGCTCGGCTGGAGATGTTTAGGGGTGGAATGGCATTAAATGAGGCAGCTTCCTCATTTAATGGATTCCAAGGGCGGAGGAATCCATGCTGGGCTTTCACTGAGCTAAATGCTTCCTGAAAACCCCGTTGTTATTCCAAGGGAGGGGGATATTAGTGAAATGGCACATTTTGTGGGTCTGTGTGTGTGTGTGTGTGCGTGCGTGCAGACCCTGCCGGCGCAGGTGGCTGTCTAGCTTTCACTGAAATGCCCACCGCCTCCCGGTGTTAAATGCGCACATTAGCATTTTAATCACCTCCTTGAAAATTAAAAGCAGATGTGCCAATGTTTGTGAATGCTTCCCTCTAAAGCTATTTGCTCTTCCTCCCTGGTGGGGTTAGCCACAACTCTGGAATCCAATTGCCAAGGCTGCCCCCTCCCACGAAAGACATTCCACCTTGCAAGAGGGAAAAGGGCCCCGTGAAAGAGGCTCAAATACAAACTTGCATTGTATTGATTTAAGGCAGCAATACCTGAAAGTCAACAAAGGAGAAGAAAAAACAACTCACAGTATACAAAGTGCACACACACCCGGAGCAAAAAGCACTCCCGTGCCCACGGGGTGGGCTACCAGGGCAGGGGCCTCTTCCCCTGGGCCTCCTGTCATCCTCCCTTCCTTCCATCCCGACTTTGGGACCCGGCTGGATAAATCTAGGAATCGCCAGCTGACCCGAGAAAGGCCAAGAGGCAGGAGAGGTCGGATCTGCCCTGGAGAAGGCCGAGGGGGCTGCCTCTCAGGGTCCCCAAGGGTTTCTGGGCCCAGCTTCACACACAATCTGAGAACGGGCTCTTTGTGAAGGGCCCCTTGTGTGAATTGCGCAAGAGGAAGGAGCCCCCCCCTGCATTAATGAGAAAGAATTGGGGTGCCTCCACTGCCTCCCCCTCCCCACTGCAGCTCCTTTTGCTCCGCAGTAGCTGGCCCACCAGCCCAGCCCCCAACTCAGCGCCTGGAATGATAAAAACAGGCCAAATCTTTAAGACCAGCGGCTCTCGGGAAGAAGCACGGGGCCGTTTCGGCTTTGTTGCTCGTTCTCACGAAGGAGAGGAGCTCCCTCGGCCCGGATGGGGGCATTGGGCACTCTGGGGGAGTGAATGGTGGGGAAGGAAGGAGGGAAGAGGGAGGGAAAAACAGCTGGAATGGACAATGGGAAGGAAACCAAAGGACACTTGGAGACCAAAATCCGAAGAGGTTTCTTTTATTAGCTGGCCAGCCAGCTCTGCACCGAGAATAAGCCCTTCCCCTTTGAAGAGATTCCCTCTTTTCCTCTCGCTCCTCTATTGTAAAGTCAAGTTTTTAGTCCTTAGGGCCGCTGAGAAGCAACACGAAGACGAACGAGAAAGGCCTGCCCCCAAATCCGGATGGCTCATGAGGCGCTTTGGGGCGATGTTTCAGAAACCTCCCTCCAAGGGAGCAAAAAATAATAATAAATTACATCCCAAATAAAATCCCAGGAATAAATTATGCAAATAAAATGCCAGGTGCAGCATCTGTCTCTCTTTCTCTCGCTTGCGCGCACACACACACACACGTGTGGGTGCACATCCGGCGTGTTGTGCGACAGTCCTTGTCCCATGGACACACAGAAGGACGTCTCCCTGAATCAGGATAGGCTCCGCATCCAACGCAGGTGCAAAGGATCCCGGGCTCGGACGCTTGGATGGCTCTGAAGATTCTCACAGGGTCGCCCGAGGGGGTCTTCCTCAGCCCTGCGAGGGAGGGCGCTCCGCCTCGCCAGAGGAAGCTGCGGGGTGTTTTGGGGGTGGGGGATTTTTGCTGGCTCTTTATAGAAAGGGCCTGGTGGGGTGGGGGTCCCAACCCCCCGCCACCTCTAGAGGCCGGTCCTAAGTTAGAAGACTGCCCACCGCCCTGCCTGACACAACCTGGCCTGCCTCCGCAGCAGAGCCCCCCGGGCGTGGCTCTTTGGTGCGACCCCCCGGGCGTGGCTCTTTGGCATCGATTGAACGGCGTCCCTTTGGCTGCCTGGATTTCGCTGGGCGTAACTGGGACCCTCAGCCTGCAGCAGCGCCCCCCCCTTTACTCCAACTTGCGGATGTAGCCGTCCACGGTGGGGATCTCGACGTCCTGTTTCTTGACCGGGTCCACCATGTCCTTGTACCTCTCTCCCCGGTGACTCTCCAGGCAGGGCCCCCAGTTGGGTTTGGGCTTGCAGCAGGAGACGATCCTCTGGAAGGAGGAGGAAGAGGAGGAGGAGGTGGGATTCCCGGGCTTTGCTTGCCTCCTGGGGGCTCTGGGGTCCTTCTGCCACCCGCCACCCGCCTCGCCTTCTCACCTCCCCCGGCAACACTCACCTGCCACAGGTTGCCTTTGGCTTTGGCGATCTTGTAAATGGCCACCACCGGAATCCAGATGAGGCAGAAAATGATCATGCACCAGCCGATGGCAGATCCCCACTGCGGGTACTCTGTCTTGCCATACTTGGGGGGCGCAAAAGTGATCAGGGACCAAATCAGGATGGCCTGTGGTAGAGAAGAGAAACCGAGAGAGAGATGAGAAGTTGCGTCTCTCAAAGCGCGCCTCTCTTCCAGATGTACTGGACTCCAATCACCATCACCCTCAGCCAGCATCTCTTACATAAGAGGCTCAGATGCTGGCGGCCAGCTTATCTTTCACCAAACTCGGCCAGCAATTATCTACGTATTTGCTGAACCTCACAAAGTCCAGGATTCTGGCTTTCAAAGAGCAAACACCCCCAGCAAAGAGGCAGCCGACCTCTGGTTGACTTTTTGTTCTCGACTAAAGTTTGCCGAGTGTCAAAGACAAAACATTCTGTGGATTTTCGTGCGTGCGTCTGTGTGTGTGTTTGTGTGTGTGTGAGAGAGAGAGATCCAGCCAAGGTAGCTGTGAATTCTGCCTTGGAGGAGAGCCACGAAGTGCTCGATCCTTTTAGGGGAAAGAACCACAGAGAAAGGTTGACAACAATGGGCAGAGATGGTCCCCTCCCGCCCTCCATCCCTTCCATCCTGCAAACCTTGGTTTCCTTCCAAGCTTGCTGGTCGTGGCTGGTTTTGTTTTGCGTAGAGAATTATTGGCATTCATAGAACGATGTACTTGGGAGGAACAAGGGCTGCTGTTTTTGGAAGGCACATCGTTTTATGCGAATAATAGGCCTCCCAAGCGAGAGGCGTCTCCCAGGGTGTCCTTGGGCTTTCCGAGGCTTTCCCCGCTCCCAGCCCTGGAAGCCTCTGGGCTACTTACCAGCAAGAGACAAGGGGTGATGAAAAACCAGCAGGCCCTCCACCACAGCCAGAAGAGGAAACTCTTCTTCCCGATCATCATCTCAATGTCTTCGATGAATCGATTTCCCCCTGGACAGAACAGCCACATGGGTGGGGGAGTTAGTCCTGCGTCTTGGCAGCTGGGCGACTTCCAGGAGTTTTACCCCACGTGGGTTTAACGCGTTTTGCCTGATGCCCGGCCCGAAATGAGTTGTGTCTCTTTAGCAGTGGGGTCTGGGCTCAAAAATACCCCCCTTGGGACCGGCCGAACCCATTTGTTCCAGATAATCTTTCCCACATTGGACGTCTCCAACTGTGCTAAGGGGCAACCTCCAATTCTACAGCCCCCCAGCCCCAAAAAATCTTGGCACTGAGTTTTAGGAAGGAAAAGGAGCTTCCTCTTCACTTGCTGCCGGGTGTAAACTTTGGGTGTCCCCACTTTGATGTTGTTTTTCTATAGAGCAAAGCACCTGCCCTACCTTGTAAGTCTCTCCTGCAAGGATGGCTGACCCTGGGGCGAAGCATCTCGAAAGCTTTGCCTTTGAGGTCAACCCAGAACTTGGTCTCGCTCATCGAGGAGAGTTTGGATGGGGTTGAAAGGCTGCTAAGAGCCCAGTTTGTTTGTGTGTTTGGGAGAACTGGGGCGTCGAGAGGAGATCCCAGCCAATATTTACCATAAATCCAGCAAATTCCCAGCAGTTCCAGGATAGCTGCAAAGAGGATCCCCCAGCCCGCACAGAAATGGTCCACCAGGTTGACCCAGTAGATCCCTGCCTGTGGGAGAGAGGAGAAAGCAGTGACACCTGGTCCTTGTCCTGCCCATGGGGGCTTCGGCACCTCAGCATAAGGGAGTGTGGGGCCCGGGGCCCCTGGAGTCTTACCTGGGTCACACAGACGAGCCCAAGCAGAAACAGCAGCAGACACAGCCCCATCGTCACCACGACTCTCATCTTCTTCCTCACGGCTGGGTAGATGTCTTGGATGGTGGTCGTGATGGTTTCTGCAGAATGAAGAGGAAGCACCGTTAGCGTCCGCAGCCGGAGAGGAGGAGGAGGGTCATCCTCGCATTGCTACTCTGGGGCTTCTTTGCACTTTTTCCAAAGTCTCAACATCTTTTTTGTAAAGTGATGACCAAAACTGCATGCGGGGTTCCAGGAGTGGCCTTCAGAGGTGGCCTTCAGCCGGTTCTGACAGGTTCTGGAGAACTGGTAGCAATAATTCAGAGAACCGGCAAATACCACCTCTGATTGGCCGACACCAGCAAATGCCACCTCTGATTGGCCGACAGCATAGCCACACCCACCAAGCCACACCCACAGAACCAGTAATAAAAAAAGTTGAATCCCAACACTGGTGGCCTTACTAAGGTTTTATAAAGGGGCACTAAGACTTTGCAAATTTCGCAGAGGGAGATGGCCTCTTTGTACCGATGGAACCAGCTCCAAACATCTGGCTTCTTTCTATTTGTGTAAATGTTATAAAATGCATAAATGCGACGGCTCAACCTACCAAGTATTGCAAGACCTACTGAAGCAGGATATGCGATGCTTTTGAGCAAGGCGGAGACTTATCCCATCGCGAGGTGGGGCCCTTTTGACTTAACTGATACTCACCTATGGTGGCAAACTGGGAATCGAGACCCAGAAGGAGAAGCATGAAGAAGAACAAGAAGGACCAGAGAGGAGCCACCGGGAGCTGGGACAGGGCTTCAGGGTAGGCCACAAAGGCCAGGTCAAATCCTGCCAGGGAGCAAAATCAAGGATACCATCAGGAAACGTCCTCTCTCGGAGAACTGGAGATCTGTGGGGATCTCCAGCAAGCCAAGCGAGGCCAGTTATGGTGGAGGTGCCCACCAGGTGTGTTTGGGCTCAGTTGTCACCCTCCAGCCAGTGTGGCAGGCATGGGAGGTGAACTCAGGAGGGCCCAGCCCAGGCAAGAGATGGCTGGGTGGAGAAGACCACAGGTAGTGAGATGGTCTAAGGGTTACACCAAACTTGGAGGGTAATAAGAGTTATCCTGGATCACATCGGAATGAACCCAGGTGTGGTTTCCCACTGTGAGCAGAAATCCAGAGTCTGATGGCAAACCCCATGATGGCTACTGAGTCCTGGGCATATATTCCTGAATACAATTTCCACTGCAGCCTGAAGGGTCAAAACTAACCAGAACTTTCCAGATTTTCAATGTCAAACGGAGTCCAGACTTTCTTGGGAAAAGTTTGGACTCCAACTGGAGATTTTTGGAATGTCTTTCTATGGTTTTGTGCAGAATCCAAACCAAGGCATCTTCAATGCATCTGAATACCTGGATGGGGCCAGGAGCTCACCAAAGATCCAGCGGCCTGGCAGGCCGTGCTCACCTGAGTCCACCACCTCGGAGACCTTCTTATTCGCCATGAAGGCCATGTGGCCCAAGATGGAGAAGATTGCGAACCCAGCAAAGACGCTGGTGAGGCAGTTGGTCACACAGACAAAAATGGCGTCTGCGTAGCAATTGTTGTGGAATTTGTTGTAGGAGGAGAGGGCGACCAGCCCACCCCAGGCGACCGAGAGGGAGAAGAAGATCTGCGTGGCTGCGTCTTTCCACACCTTGGAGAAAAGAGAGGGAGAAACATCGGAAGTCGCTCTTGCAATCCCACCCACTTAACCACAGATGTGTGTGCTACATCAGACGTTATAAATATTACAATTATTGTTAGTCTGTGGTGGCACAGTGGTTGGAATGCAGTATTGCGGGCTAAGTCTGCCCACTGCCTGCAGTTCAAATCCCACCAGGCTCAAGGTTGACTCAGCCTTCCCTCCTGAGGACCCAGATTTTGGGGGGGGGGGGCAAGAGGCTGACTCTGTAACTGCTTAGAGAGGGCTGTGAAGCACTGTGAAGTGGTTTATAAGTCTAAGGGCTATCGCTACTTAGAATAAACTCATATGGAGCTCTTTTCCTAACACTTATGGCCAAACACTACACCATAAAGGTGTGGATTCTTACAGCAACGCACTCAGCTGGTAGATTATTAGTGATGGCAGGCAGATGTCTATAGCCAAAAGTTGTCTTCCATTATTTTCTTTTGTTTTGTTTTTCAGTTTCCCAACCCACTTTCTTTTTGTCTCTCATCCAAGTATTACTCCAGCCCAAACCTGCTTAGCTTGTCTGAGATTAACTAAGTTCTGCCTCCTGGCAATCCGACTCTGTTTTTGTGAAATTAGAACCTAGGATGAAGGTTGAAGAATTTTGTTTGTCTGTCTTTTATAGGACTACGGGACACACACACACAAGGTCCGGCCCAGCTGCCCTCCATGGGCTGGGCGGTACCCACCTCTGCCTCGCCAAGCTTCTTGAAATCGGACTGGGCCCCGATGTAGTACTCAATCCCCTCGCGGGCCCCTTCTAAGGTGGCCCCTCGCACCAGCAGTATAATCAGCACAACGTAAGGGAAGATCGCTGTGAAGTAGACAACCTGCATGAAGAAACAACACGGTCAGAAAGAGGTCAGACCGAAGCTTTGGGAAGACCAGTGGAATACTTTTTCAAAAAAAAAATTAATTTTTTTAAGCAGCAACAAATGAGTCCCCAATTTCAGATACAGGTAACGGTGGGGAATGCGATCTTCGCTGGGTGCTGCGGCCTCTCTGGTCTTCCCACTCCTGATGGGCTACCAGCCGAGCACGGCGGTGTGTCAGAACCTGCAAGGTGCTGCTTGCAGTGAAGGTCTTGGGTCTTGCAAACTGAAGCTTCCTCCCGGAAAACACGCTGCCTGCGGTTGGATCCTTTCTTACTGAGGATTCACGGGATGCAACCTGAGATATCTCCAAGCAAGACGGAGGACCTGCCTCTAAGCTGTAACCTCAAGGCGGATGTCTCAAGCATGGATTTCTGCTTTGTGACAGCACCAGCACGTGCCCTGCGTCTCTCCCAGAGGTGATTTTCCAGAGGAAATTAAGTCCTTTTACGGAGCTTGGAATTTCCACCAGGAAAAGCCCTTGGGTGAAGGGACCGTCGAATTGTTTGCATGCACCCACAAAATTACTTCCCAAATTCTTTGCAGGGAGGACCCGAAAGTCACATCCAATTGCCCCAGAGTGCGCTACTTCCGGGCTCCTTCCTTACTGGGCCCGCCCAACAGCACCTCCGAGGTGACCAGAACAGGAAGGGAGTTGGCATCTCTGCTGGCACTTTGGCGAATCCTTCCTGCCCTTGGAATGCCATGGAACCAGTTCTCCACTCTGACACCAGACCCTCAGTCACCCTACCGTAGCCCGGTGCCGGCGCCTCCAGCCGCCCTCCGCTTCAGCGCGTGGCTGCTCTCAGCTACCTTGGCACCTGCTCTCCAGGGATCCCCTTCACCCCAAGGTCGAGGCTGAGGAACGGAGGCTTCAAACCCCCCCTATTGCAAGGATGCCGCTGGTGAAATGAGAGTCCTGCTGCTCGCCCGCCATTACCTTCCCAGAGGACTTGATCCCTTTGACCAAGCTAAGTGCCACGATCAGCCAGGAAAGGAGAAGGCAGAGCGCCAGATACCAGACGATCACCCCGGTGTCGCTTAAGCTCTCCGTCCGCTGGAGGACCTTGTGGCTGCCGGAGGAAGAGGAGAGGGGGATGAACAAGGGGAAGCAGCCTCCACCAGGATGGGTGAAACTCGGCTTCCTCTGCGGTTGGGCCAGAAGAGGCTTGGGGTGTGGTTGAGCTGGGGGGGGGCGGCATTCCAGAGACTGCCCAACCACAATCACCAGCATTCCTCCACTCTGGCCATGTTGGTTGGCATTCCTGGGAGCTGTGGCTTCCCATGCTGGCTTAAGACACTTGCTCCTAACCCCAGTCCTAGTTTCACTCTGGGTTGCAATCCTGCTCGGCTTGTCTCAGTCTTCCCCACGTAGCCTGCTGGGCTTTGTGGAATTAATTGCAGGCTGCCTTCCCTGCCTTGAAGTGGCTGTGGGCCAGGCCGTGTTTCTGGAGTCCGGGAAGCCTCTCCAAGTTGCACATCTACCCACGCACTCTTCCAGTGTCTCTCTGCTCTTAGGGCTCTGTAATTTTTGGGGGATGATGACCGAACGATACACCACCCACGGTGCAACTAACAGCTCTGCCGACAGCATCGTGTTTCCTTTCTTCATGCATGCAAGGCTCACCTTGGGAAAGGTGAGGTAGATGCAGAATCCACTATTTGGGGGCAGATATTTAGCGACAGGCCTCTTCCCCTCCGGCTCCTATTTGAATCTTACTACAACCACCTTGTCCTCATGAAGGAGCAAGCCTGTCTGATGGGTCAGTTCCATCTACTGTAAACTATCCAGACCGGGACAACTTTGAGACAGGTTGATTAAATCCCCAGTGTTTTCCCACGATGCTGCCATAGCTGGAAAAGGCTACTCCGGAGCAGTATCTCCAAACTTGACAACTTGGACCATGGCTGGCAGGGAAACTCCGGGAGTCGAAGTCCACAAGTCTTACAGTTGCCAAGTTGAGAGAGCCTTGCTCTGTCTGGGCCAAACGGGAGAGAGGCTCCCAAGGTTTGCCTGCATAAAATATCACATTTAAACAGCCACCCAGCTAACCCAAGGCAAAGGGGACTGTGGGTCCGCAGAACAATCTGAAACAAGGTTTATGGGGTGTGTGGGTCTTTCACAGCCGCCCCTGGAGATGCGGGCATTGCCAGCAAGCAAAGTTGGGCAGGCAAAGTTGATGTAACATGCATGGCAGGTTGTTGGCAAAAGGCATCCAGTGATTCGCACTTACTTCCAGTACTGCTCGCTGGGAACCTGCGTGTCTGCAAACACCTCGGTTCCGTTGATGCAGGTGAGGTTCATGTTCTGCACTTGTGTGTAGTTCATCTGGACGCTTGTGTTGCCCATCATGACGTCGCACAGTGACACTGAGGGAGGAGGAAGAAGCGGCAGTCACAAGGGGCACAGAAAGGACACCGCAACGGGGAAACGGCTGTGCTGCAATTTAATTCATTTGCTAGCCAAGTTCCAGATTTATACATTTGTAGCACAAGCCTTTTGCGTCGGGGTTTACTTTTTTCTGCCTTTTAGCCTCCATTCTTACAGTTGTGAACTGTACATCCAAGGGTATTGCAGTTCCCTTTGAGTGGCATTTTCCCACTTGACACATTTTACTGCTTGTTAATCAAACTCCAAATGAAAGGAATGAAACGACTTTCATGCAAAGATGGGAAACAACGCAATAAGAAAAGACAGGGAAAAAATACAAAATAGGTGCAAAATACGCATTTCTCGCTCTTTGAGGAACCCTAGTTGGTGATGATCAAGACTCTGCTCATCTGCATAACCCCTCCTCCTCGTTTGCATGTCCCCACCCCCAGATGATGCCTCCAGCTCTGCTTGGAAACCCTGCCATGTGTTTTTGTGACGAGAGGAGATGGAAGCCTCCGCGTTTGGCTGAGGAATCCTTCGCTTTCCCACCGACTTACGGATTGGCGTCTTGCTGCATTTGTGGTCTGCCCACTCCGGGTTGCATGTCTCCCACGGCAGGACCCGCTGGAAGGAGGCGAACAGGTAGTAGAGGCTGTAGGCAATGATGACATTGTAATAGATGGTCACGAAGGTGGAGATGATGACCATGGTGATTCCCACGCCTGGTCGGGAAGAGAGAGAAGGCCAGGCCATCAGGAGGCGGGTCTCTGAGCTCCCAGGAGCCAACCTGCCGGGGATGCCCACCTGACTGCCCGTGTGGGGAAGAATTGGAAAGAGGGAGGCAGGCCGCCTGGTTAGAGTTTGTTAGAATTTAGACATTTATTGTCATTGTACATATACACGCAGTATACACCTACAACGGATTCACAGGCGTCCAAAGACCAGACGCAACACCCACACACATAACAACCTCCCAAAAACACCCGCCCACCAAATTCCCCTCCTAAAAACACAACCATCTGCGCAACAGACCGAGTTAGCTCGAAGACCTGCATGCTTTGGTGAATGCACACAGGTGGGATCCCCTTGGTTTGCAGGATAACGTGGCCACACGCAGCATGTGTTGTAGCCAAAACAAATCTTTTGTCCTGAATGGCAACATGAGAGCGTGCCTTTTTCACACCAGCAGTCGAGCCGATGAGAGCACCCTGTGCGTTATCTTCAAGGGGGGGAAACCCAACAGGTATTCTTAGGAAATTCACAAAGGCTGCTTCCTTGTTCCACCTGAGATTTTATTTATTTTTTATCTTAGGAAACCTATATTGCCACCTCCTCACCCATGGCGCCCCAAGGCGGCTTACATGAATATAAAAACATCCCATTAAAAGTTAAAACCCCCAGCAAAACCCAGAAAGCCGTGTGGGAGAGCCTGCAATTCTTCAAAGTAAAAACAGGCCAAAAAAGAGAACAAGATAAACATCAGTTCAAGGAGAACCTGCAGAAAATCCCTGGTTATATTTCACCCAGCGCAGGTCCCACGCCTTGGAAAGCATGTATGCCGCGGGCAGCCTGCGCCCAGCTGGCCTGGCTTTGGGGAGGCAGGCTTTGTCTCCCGCTGGGCCCAAACCAGTGGTGGGGTTCAGTTTTTTTTACTCCCAGTTCTCTGAGTGTGGCTTAATGGGCGTGACTATGCTATCGGCCAATCAGAGGTGGTATTTGCCGGTTCTCAAAATTATTGTTACCGGTTCTCCAGAACCTGTCAGAACTGGCTGAATACCCGCTCTGGCCCAAGCCATTCTTCCAACTTTTGTGAAGGACCCCAATCAAGGAGCTGCCAAACAAGACAAGAGTAAACAGCCCACCCAAAGAACCACCGAGGACAAGCCACGAGAATAAAAACTGAGAACAAACCCCACCCCTTCCTAGCGCTGATGATGTTCCCCAGCTGGGCCATGAAACGTCTGCAGGAAAACCACCAAGCTCAGGGGGCACCAAGGACCCCACAGGGTCGTGAGAGTCAAACTCAAGCACTGCAAAAATTCCCACCCCACCCAGAAAGCAACCAGGATGAAGGACAAAACCGACCTTGAAAAAGAGGGAGGATTCTCCAAACGGACACGGGTCCCAAGCTGGCAAACTGCCCCAGGGAGCACTCCATGAAGAACAGCGGGAGGCCGGCCAGGGCCAGCATGATGGCGTAGGGGATCAGGAAGGCCCCTGCAAGAGAAGAGCGCCAGGTGAGAATTCTGCCTGCCCCCCGTCTCCCATCGGAGCCAAAGCAGCCTGGGCAGGCGCCACGACCCAGACGAACACCTCTGTCCACCAGCCTGTGGAAGGAAACTACGGCTCCCACTTGTGATGGGCAGAGATCTCCACCCAGCCAAACGTCTGGGGAAAGCAGCGCTTGGGGTTTGGCCGCTGTCTTGCCGCCTTCTACTGCCCAGAAGGTGCCTCCATCCCAGGCAGGGCTCTGCTCATCCTGCACATCAGCCGAAGCTTGGTCGGGCGCCAGTGCCAGGCGGGTGGGGGATTTCTTGGGCTCCCATCTCAGGGCTTCCTTCATGCACCTGGCACATTTGCCTAATGCATGGGATGAGCCCGGCTGCTCTTGAGAGAAAAGGGTTGAGTGTGCCCCGTGAGTCACACTCGCCATGCCTTGTTCCCAAGCCATTATAGCCATCCCAAGTCCTCTGGGTGTGTACAGTTTGGTTTTACAATTGCTCCTATTGTTATCCCCTGCCTTTCGAATCCAGAAGGGCCCAGAGAAGTCAATGAATGGTGGGAGAAAAGTGAGGGCAGCCATAAAACCTTCCAGTTGAACGCATAACAACAAAGTCTTGGGCTGGCGGCTCGGGGTCAGTGGAAGAGGACGACGGCTCGTCTCTTGGGGGGAGGGGCTACTAGGCTGAGGTCCCTGTGGGAAAGGCCCAGCAGAGCGTGGAATCCGAACTCAAGCCCTTTCTCTGCACCAAGCCTTCTGCTCCATGTCTGGGCACATCTGGGCATTCAGAAGTTGCAGGTGCAAAGTTCCCAAACAGCTGAGGATGCTGGAATAGCCCCTCCATGTTCTGCCTCTTGGTGTAGACCCAGCCTGACCCAACACTCAGAAAAAGGGGAAGCGGATACACATGAAGATGTGTGAAAGAATGGCCTTAAAGGCACAGAGTGCAGCCCGCCAATGTCTGGAAGCCCAAACCAAGGATCCCCTCAGGCTTCCCCTCCCCTCCCCCTCCCCCTCCCAAGCCTACTAAGACTCCGGAGGTCCAGCTGGAGTTCTCCAGAGTTCTCCTTTGCTACTAACAGGTAGACGGACCTCTATAAAACGGTGGGGAAATGATGAGCCTTCCAAAGAGGTCCAAAATCTCAAGAGGCCACAAGAGTTACAGCTGTCTCTCGGCTGCATTTGAGATCTAGGGCAGGAGTCTCCAACTCTGACAGCTTTAAGACTTGTGCTGGCTGGGGAATCCTGGGAGTTGAAGTCCGCCAGTCTTAAAGTTCACAAGGTTGGAGGTCCCTGACCGTTAGGTGGGCCGTGTCTGCTCACCTGGGGACATGGAGAAGTCCCAGCCAGCCAGGTGAGCAGCGGCTGAAAGGCATCCTAGGCAGCTTTGGGGATTTGGAGGGGGGGGGGCAGCCCCTTACCTCCTCCGTTCTGATAGGTCAGGTATGGAAACCGCCACACGTTGCCCAGGCCCACCGCGTAGCCCACCATGGACAGCAGGTAGTCCGTTTTGCTGGACCAGTTGCCCCGCTCCGTGTTCTCATCCTGCGAGTCGGCGATCTTCTCCGTGGACAAAGTGAATTCCTTTGGAAGGAGAAGAAGGGAAAAGTCAGCCCCGCTTCGGCCGAAGAGCTTCCTTCTGCCCGTCGGTCCCCTCCTGAGCGTCCCGGGGAGTCCCGGGGCAGGGAAAACGCGCCCTGCCTCGCTCCCCGATCCTGCTGCCGGGGAGGCGAGCTGGCCGGGGCCCGCTAGGACCTGCCGCCCTTTCCCTCGAGGGTTGCCGGGGGCCTGGAGGACTGGGCGGCTTTCAGAGCCTGCGCCCCGCTTGCGCCCCTGCCTGGACGCGCCTACAGGAGCTGCCCCCTAAAGGGACGCCGGACGGGGGACCTCCCCGGCGGGGGCGCGAGGGGGGCTTCCCTGCGGAGGAACCTGTGCGCCCAAACCCGGGGAGGATGGTGGGGGCGCAGCGCCTGGTGCCCTCTGAGCGCCGGCTGCTTCCCTCGGATGCTCAGGATCGCCAAGCGCTGCGCCGGGGTCCCTCCTGCTGCGCGCCCGCCTGGCTGCTCTTGCGCGGGGCTCTGCCCTTCGCCGAGGATGCTGCTCGCTCGGCTTGCCGCGCGCCCGCGCGCCCGCCCGGCGCCGCCCCGAGGGAGCCCGCCAGGTCTCCGGCTCTGGCTCCGTCTGTGCCCCCCGTCTCCCTCTTCCTCGCCTCCTCTTCCTCGCCCGCTCACCTTCTGGCCGCAGCGCAGACAACTGGGCAGCCGGAGCCAACCCATCGCGTGTCTTTCTGGGCCGCCGCCGCCCGCGGTGAGCCTTTATAGCGCCCGGAGAGCCCGTCCCGTCCAGCCCCTCCCCCCCCCCCCGCCGGCCC
>JANHFR010002305.1:6888-17113 GCA_032468015.1 Mimophis mahfalensis | reverse complement strand
GGAGGATGGATGGACTGCCCCCCCCCCCAGCAGAGCCTGCCAGCAGAATGCTGGCTGGCTGGGGGCCCTTGGGACAGAGTCTTGCCAGGCCGCCTGAGGCTCCCGACGACGGGTCTGGCATCAGGTGGCACCTCCCCCTCGCGCAGGTGGAAGAGCCGGCCAATCCCTTTGGGCGAAAGCTACCGAGGACACTCGCTGCCCCAGGGCATCCTTGCCTGGGGGAGGCCGCCACTCCGCCCACCTGTGTTCCCAGCAAGCAGGAAGAGCCAGGAAACAGGTGAGCGGTGAATCTGTGCTTCTGCCGCTCTCACAAGCGGGGATGTGTGCGGGCGGAGGCTCAGGCACCAAAAGGCTTATGGCCCAGGCTGTGGCCTTGCAGCACAACGCCGGAAGCATCGGCCGACTGAAGGCTTCGCTCTCACACGCAGTGTCCGGCACGGGCCCATTGCTCCCGGTTCTGGTCTTGGCAGACCAGCCATCAGCAGCCACCGGAATAAGGAGGTCTCTCGGGTGCTGCAAGACTCAGCGGCATCCAGCCCAGGATTTGGGGGACTGCTGGGTTGGGGTCCAGCCACACATTAGCCGGGAGCCCTTAATCCTTTGATGTGATAAAGCCCAAATGGTCATTATTCAACTTTCAACTACAGGAAAGCAGAGGGAAAGAGTTCTGCGGAAAGAGAGGCGACAACCTGAATCAGAAAAATAGACAGGATTCGGTCCATCTCTCTGGCACCTGCTGATGTCAGAAGTCAGCCACCACTACTCTTAGAACTGCTACTACCACTAGTACTGCCGCTTCCTCCTCCTCCTCCTCCTCCTTCAGGTTCAGCCTGGGAAAGAGAAGCTACTTTCATAGCTCCGAGTTTTCCAGACAGGCAGATAATCCTCGGTTTTGGATTCTGGGCTGCTGCAAAGGCGTCAAGGAAAACAGGACAAGGGAACTTCTCAATCAAGATGGAGGCTGGAAAATAGCAGGTCGACCCGCTCTTTCATCGCGGAATGGTTCCTCCAGGAAACTTGGCGGGGCCTTGCTAAGGACTCCAGTTTCTGTGATGCTGAAATCGGGAGCGAGCAGCTTTTGCTTGGCTGCCTGGCTCCACACCCCGAAGTCGAAGGCAGAAGCTGGAAGACCCAGCAGGAGGAGGAGGAGGACAACAACTGTGCGGGAACCTCTGAGGAAGGCCGAGAAAAGCCACCTGGGAGCCAGCTCTGCCCCCGAGCGAGGATTGCCGGCAAAAACGAGAGGACGGGAAACAGCCCCAGGATCCCTAAAAAGATGCCAGCGTGACCTACTTTTGCATGGCCTCCCCAGCCGCACCCTGGACCAGGAGAGCGCAAGGCTTCCTAGCACTCCCACATCACCCGCCTGAACATGTCTCGGCAGGCCTGGCCGCTCTGCCAGGGAGAAGAGCTGCTTGGAGAGAGCTGCACTCCGTTCCTGAGGAGCCACGGAGGAAGGCTGGGGGGAGGGGAGGCGAGGGAGGGCGCACGGCTCTTCTCGGAAAGGGTGACACAGCAGTTTTGTTGGATGGCGGGGAGGGCCATGCAGCAGCAGCAGCAGCAGCGGCCCTGCCTTCCCCCACCTCTCCAAGCCTGAAGGGAGGCTGGGATGGTGGGGATTTCTTGCTCCCCGAGTGGAAAATACTGCCAATTTTGACCAGTCCCGTCTCCTCTTTTGAACCGTGCGGGGATCAGCCAAGGGCTTTTTCCTACGGTCTCCTGGGCCGCATAAAGGGTGGGAGAGAAGGGTGGCAGCCGCCCCAAAGCCCTGAGAATGAAGAGAGCAGAGTCGGAATAAAAGAAGAAACCGGGACTGGTAAGAAGAGACCAAAGGAAGCAAAAAGCTTTAATCTAACTCATCATCAAGGATGGAAAGTAGCTGAGTCTGCCACCGCCATTCTGCCAAAATAAATGGATTTATTCCGAAGCATCAGGAAGTCACAAGGGAAGGAATCCTGCACGGAGCAGCTCAATGCGTCTTTGTTAGGAGAGCATCCCCCAAATAATTTAGAGCCTTTGGTTTTTAATCATCCAAGACGGAGACAAGCAGCCTTTGGGTGGCTTGGAAGAGGCTTTGCCTTTATGGGGAGGTACCCAACTGGGGGCAGTGCTGCTGAGGGAGGAAGGACCATGCTCCTGTTTTAGCACCCGCGTGCACAATGCTAAAACATTGTTGAGCTTGTGGCCAGGCTTCCACATAAAATGCACTCGATTCCCACCTTTAGATGAGGGGACACCAACCAAGGACTCACAACACTGCTGTGACTTTCATTGTGCTGAGGGTTGGAGTGAAACTGCACCCTTGGAGGGTCCGATAGACCATCTCTCCACACCCCCACAGCTGCCTGTCTTCTCCCTCCATCCGTGGGGCCGAAGCCCAGGGAGAGCAGCCTCCAAGCTTTCTCCCTGCTCCCCATCTTGGTGTCTGCCCTGCCAGACCTGCCGGCCATTCGGAGGCAGCAGAGACATGCCAGTGAGTCAGAGCTAAATTGAAACCTCGCCTCTCGCTTGTGGAGTTTGGCAGCATCAGGAAATGAGCAGGTCGGAGCCGATTATTATAGGCTCCAGGCCAGACACTGGTCTCCATTGTGTGATGCTTCCAGCCCCACAATTCTGAAATGTTCAGAATTGGTACAAGCAGCTCTGCAAATCTTTCAGTTTGGGGTTAGAGTGCTTGTCATGCCTTCTTCCTTGTCTCCTCTTTGGCCATCGTAGGCCTCTTCATCCTTGTGTTTTGCGATGGTGGCTCAGGAATCCTGGGAGCTGAAGTCCACAGGCTGTTAAGCCCCCACAGCAGCCCCCCCATCCCAGTCTAGACTAATCCACCGCAGAATGGAGGAAACGGCCCCCTTTGGATTCCAGAAAACAGAGTCCTGACAGCTGAGACAAAACAAGATGAAATGAAGGAATAAAAACCCTTTTCCAGAAGGAAAACAAACCACTTCAGTTCGTCTCTTGCTTCCTCTGCTCGCAACCAGGGAAGGCGAGTCTTTCATCTGCAGCATATTTTACCTACAGACTCAAGTGGGGCAGCCCAGATTCCCGTCTCACTTGGGACTCCTGGGAAGGAGATTAAAATGCAGCCTTCTTGGTTTTCCTCTAACAAAGCTGGGCTTCTTTCTCACAGCTGTGCACTCCGAATTTTATCTATAGCAACAGCACCCTTTTCCTAAGGAAAATATGATTTATTTCAAGAGCCACGGATAAACGTGGCCACGATGCACCAGCTCTCCAAGAATTCTCCCAACGGATAAATCTCAAAAATTCCAGACGATCCCTAAGTACTTCCTGCCCAACCAGGGAAAATCCCTCCAGACGTTTTCAAAACAAAGCATGTGTTTCTCCCAGAGGCTACCAGAGAGCATTGGTGCTTGAGTGATATTGGCCTGCAAGGTGACTCCCATGCCCACCAGGCCCCCTTGGCAAGGGAGCCCCTTTGCTTCCACAGCATCCCAGGCTCCCATGGCTGACTGCTATGGACTTAACCCTGGGAGACCCTTCCCAAATCTATCTGCGGGCTGCTCCAGGAAAGAAGAATGCAGGCCACCCCACAGAGGCGGCCTCCTCCCCTTTATTCCTCATTCAGCTACTCTGCCCAAAACCAAAGACTCAGCAAGACCAAAGCAGAGACCACCAGGTGATGATCACAAAGACCAGATTTACCTGGCTGGATCCTCCTAGAATGGAACCACCACCAGCCGAGGTTCAGGGTGGGTCACCTGGCCTGGAAGAGGGTTGCCTGCTTTCTTCTGGGCCTTTTAAGTCTGCCCTGTTCCAAATTCTCTGCCGGTATGGAAATGAGTTGTAAACATCTCCTCCGGTTACAGGGACAGATGCTATTTTCCCTACCACCCCCATCTGGGTGTGCCTCAGACTCCAGTGTGGCCAAAATAACCATTATGTTCCCCAAAGACCGAAGCCTGGCGACCTTTATTTATAGAGCCACCTTGTGGATATTTAGGGAAAATGACCTCATCGCTTTGGGATTTTTTAAACACAATAACGCATCCCGGACTACAATAAGAAGTCCATTGACCTTCCACCCAGGACGGGCAGGTCGGAACTGGCAGGTTGTTTTGGTGGGGGGGTCATCTTGGGGGCTGCCCCGGTGCCCCGCCCAAAGTTGCTGGTCTTATAGCAAAGCAGAGCCAAAATGGGCCTTCTTCCAACTGGACCCATGTTAATCTGCAGGCACAGAAGTTGTGAAATGCAAAGAGGGCAACAGTTCCTTCTCCATTCAGTTCATCAGAGCAACCTTTAAACCCCTTCTCAGACCAAGCCAGCATAAAACAGACAGGGGCATCTGCGGATTCCATATACGACAGAGCCAGAAGGGGAGGGGAGTGACCCCTTCTTCAGAAAAGCATCAATGTGCACAGAAAGAGGATTCGGTGCTGTTTGTGTGTGACCCAGACAGACCAGCCGTTGCAAACGCATCTGATGTCCTCCTGGATCACTCAGCAATAGATTCACCAGGATAAAAACGACAACAACCACAGCAATAATCCTTCCCATTTGCTTCTCGGGGAAATCACCTTCCATATAAAATGCTCTCCCTGCTTATTTCATGAAGCGTTGAGCATTTCAGGGAAGGCTACCAGGGGTGCCAGGCTGCATCTCCCTCTTTGGACTGGAGCCGATGGGGAGCAGCTCAACCTGCCTGGGAAACAGCAGGGGACGGAGGCTCTGGGGGGCCCCAGCCCTGAGCAGAGTCTTGGCCCTGACCGGCGGCACTTAGTGGCCTCTTGAGGAGATTTCCAGCCGCCTGAAGAGTCACTGCCCAGAATGAGCTCAGCATTTGTGCATTTCAGACAGGAATGCAAGCAGGAAGCCAGATCAAAGGTGGAGGTCATGTCTGGAATCCCAGCAAAATGAGGTTCTGGCCAAGCCATTAAAGGTAGCGGCCAAGGCCCTCGCAGGGGAGAAAAGGCCTCCTCCGTACCAGGTGCCCTGGGGGAGGAAGCTGGCTCTCCCCAAAGACCACAGAGGGCTACGATCCTCACGAATGCGTCCCCCAAGGCTAAGGGGTCACTCAGCCCCAGTGCAGCAAAGTGAGACGCACAAAACGTCTGCTAGGGCAGAGAAGCTGCCTCGACGGCCCCTCATCAGCACTTGGGATTATTGGGGGGCACTTGAAGTGGGGCTCTCTTGAAAGCAGCTGAATCTAGGAACCTGGTGGTAGTCATTTCTTCCCCAAATTCCTTCCCTCTTTCAAGTTTCACAGTCCCTGGATTTTTCTCAACTTAAGCCTAGGACTGGAACAGGTTTGTTTTGATAGGGAAAGAAGGAATAAAAAGTAGCAAAAGGAAGCTCTGGTGTAAGGATGAGGAGGAAAAACAAGTGTAGATAGAAAAAAAATATCCATTTGTTTCCTTCCTATACATGAGCAACATTTCCTTTTCAGATACTTTTTTGCTTTTTGAATTGGTAACTCTGCTTTTTTTTTTTTAACTTGTCATTTTCAAGATGTCAATTCTGTTTGTCATTTACGCTTCTACTCATGTATTTATTATTTGATTTATGATGTTGTAAACCCACCCAGAATCATTTAAGTGAGGAGGGCAGTTTAGAAATTTAACAAACAGAATAAAATACTTATGTTTCTGTAATGTGCACGTTTTGAGCTGGGACGTTAGACTTGCAAGAGCGTGTAGTGCAACTAAGAGCCATGTGGCTGGTTTCTTTTGCACACAAGTGTGTCCTCAGCAGCTGCTGGCAACGTTTGTTGTAGGGAAGGGGGAGACTTTGGCTTTGTGTGAACACTTGTTGCGAGGGGCGTGGGGCAAAAGGAGAGCTGCTTCTCCATCACCAAGTCTTCGGGGCATCTCTCCTACCCCGTGGGGCTGAGGAGTTACAAAGAACCTGCCTCGACAACTGCTGTGGGGTACTAATATTGTCCCACACGGCTGCTCAGAGGAGGGAGTGTTTGGACAGATGCAGCGCAAAGCTCTTGAAAATAAATTCCACCAAGCCATGCCTTTGGTTTCAAATAAACATCCATTGAAAAGAATAAAGAAGGCAGGCATATTGAAGAAGGACTTTGTTTAATTTGTACTTCACCCAGGGAGAACAATGTGCGCAGGCACCTCCATATTGGCTGCAATCTCCTGAGCATTTTTTTCTTGCAAAATTCAGCCCTTATCACTGGGTTACACCTGCAAGTCGCCCATTCAGAGTGATAACCACTTTCCAAATTTAGTGAGGCTAGGATCACGCCTTGCCTAAAACCGCCTTATAATTTTGAAAAGAGTGCTGGTTTCGAACAATTCACCTCCTACAATTTCAGACAGAAGGTTCAGAGTCTACATTTATGATCAGTGCAGAGCAAAAAAATGTTTTAAAAAGCAAACTGTGCATCCATAAAAGACAGCTGGATGGCGTTTGCATAACTGGAGGGCACTTTCTCCCATCGTTTGCATCAAGCAGTGCTTGTGGCTGGGTCAGCTGACTGCAATGTTCACATCCTGCCCTCCCACTTCCCCCCTGCCATCTCCTGCCAGCTGCTGCAGCCATCGGCTCTGGCAGACTTGCCCTGTCAAGAGGACAGAAGAGAAGTTGAAAGAAACCTCCAGTCGCCTCCTTTGTCAGGAAACCTTCAGCAAACTCCGTGCACAATTGAAGCAGCAGTTAAAATGTATGAAACTTTCACACCCTCCATCACAACCGCCATTTAAGGCAAGGAAAGATGAAGAATATCTATTACTGGTATCCTGCTGACTTCCCATAGTAGATATTCCCTAATATCCAGTAGGTGAAATATCAGAGGTAACAGGAAACCCAGAGTGTCTGCACTGGAGGGAGAATTAAAAAGTTCTCCCTCCAGTGCAAAGAAGTTGCAAAAACATGTTTGAGGTGATGCTGTTACATTAACAACTGCAAAGGAAGTGGAAGTTGTTTTTTGCAGCTGCTGGCCTAGCATAAATCTGCCTGTTCATCATCTGCTGAAGCCAGCCCCTCCCCAGATTGGCTGGACTACAATTCCCATCGCAACTAGAGGCAGCGGGAAAGGAAGTTTTCTTTCTGACTTCATACCAGAGAGCCTAAGCAGCATGAATCGAGTGGTAGTGTCCGAGAAAACTAGGGAAATGCAGATTTTGCCAACAAAGCAAAGGAAGGAAGGAAGGAAGGAAGGAAGGAAGGAAGGAAGGAAGGAAGGAAGGAAGGAAGGAAGGAAAACAAACCAAGAGAATTTCTGTAGAACTGTGAAAGGAGACAATTTAAATCAGGGGTGTTCAAACTTGGCAATTTTAAGACCTGTGGGTTTCAACTCCCAGAATACCTCAGCCAGCTAGGTGAACCTCCTGAGTGAAATATCTGGCTCATTTTGGGTTCTTCCCCTGCCTTCTCCCCAACTTGTGGTTTTTGTAATGTCTCACCTCCCCAGAGAAATCAAAAATAAACCCATGTTCTTGTGCTGTCTTGATTAGCCCTTTTGAGGACGTTATCCAGGAGGGCAGTGAGACACAGCTGCAGTTGCCTTTTGAGCCATAACTGGGATATGTGCATGGGATACATTATTTGAGAGAAGGAAGATAGCAAAGACCACTCACTCTAAAAATAACCCACCCTGTGGTATTTTCAGAGACTCTCCTAAAACATCTGCAAGATCAAACCCAGCCTTAACCGCGTTTCTGACATCCCCCAAATATTCCACATCTGCTTTACATCAGCAAGGAATGAGGAACTACATAAAAATAATGCATCTTTGCTATGACACTGTTGCAGTAATCACAAGACAGGAGAGGTCCCAGCAAGCCAGTTCCATCAGCTTCACATCCCGAGTCAGAAGTCATTTTGGCAAATAAGCATTTTTACTACCATGTTTCCAAAAACACAAATACAGCAATATGCAAATAATAAAGTTGTCAGATGGGTCTCAGCAATCTTCCACAAGTTTTCTGGAAGTAAATCCCACTGAATTTAAGAGCCTTATTCACAAATAATACACAGGACTGCACTGAGAGAATTCTGGCAGAAGGAAAGGTGGTCAGCAGGTAAGGGAAGAGAAATCGCCCCAAACTGACAAGGGAGGGAGGCTAAGGTGCCCTTTCCAAAGAGAAGGGGGGGACCAGGAGGGCAGCTGATAGCACGGAAGGCCCTGGAAGATGCTTCTCCTGATGACGGCCGACAGAAGAGGGCAGCAGAAAGTCTCCCCAGAGAAGATGCAATGGGACCCAATGGCAATTCAACAGCATAATTTTAAGCAGCTCCATCAAAGTGTCCCACCTCTACTCTGACATTTCTCTAAGCGGGTGCAAAAGATCAGCCCTTGATCTTTTTACTTCAAACATTCTTCCAAGATGAGGTCCGTAGGAGGAGAGCTCGAGCTAGCCAAAGTTCATGAGGACTGGCAGCTCCATCGCAGGCTAATTTTATTAAAAGGCAGAGCTTTTATGCAAGCTTCCTTTAATGAAAGTGGTTAGCCTGCCACGGGGCTGCCAGAATCCTCTTCATCCAGAAAATGGACTTTGCGTTGTCCCAACTCTTTCTTTCCCTGGCCAGCTTTCCCAGCCTCCCAGGGTGTCAAGCGAAGGTCCCATCATCCCCAGCCGGGTGGCAGGATTGCCCTTGTACTCTAGCCCATCGGGAGGGAGCCATACGGGGATCAGGGATCAGCATGCTGACTCCCACAGATGTTTGATAATAATAATATATAAAAAAAAGCCACCAAAATCCCTTTTTAGAAAATGTCCTGCGCTCTGTTTCTCACGCTTAGTTCTCCCCGATGAAGCTGCTTCAAGAAGGTAAACTTGGAGGCGTCTCCGGTGCTGAACAGCTTTTTTTCCTCCACAGAAAAGAATAAAAACAGGAAGCACCATTTGGGGCAATAGCCTCACATTCCACAGGGATTATGCAATATATTAACCGTCGTTTGCTTGGGCTATTTGGCCCCTCTGGCTTCAGGAGTTATCGATAATATTTTTAGGGAGGGAACATTTTAAGGGGAGAGTAAAACCAGAAATCCATTTTCTGAAGTCGAATTTTTCTCTCTACTGAAGGGGAAGATTTGGCTTTAATTTTGGAGGCAGGATGCAGCTCAGCTGCATCTGTGTCTCCGGAGCATGAGTGGTCCTAACTCTCCCCGCCCCCCTTTTGATGCTCTGGCTCTGAGGCTGAAGCTCACAAGCTCCCTAAAACTCTGCAAGTTTTGAGATTTGACAGGAAAGCTTAAGCAGGCACGGAGCCAAAAAAAGGGAAGAGAAATGGTTCGTAAGCTGCCCAGAGTCATAAACGTGCGATGGGCAGTTATATAAATTGGAATCGTAAATAAAAGGAAAGGAGCTACTGGAAAAACCTCTTGTGCAGAATTGCCGGCATTTGACCCAAATGCTCAGGGCCGCCTTCTTGGCACATTAACTGTATCGGGGTGCCTGAATTTCCTACTGCTGCCCCCCCGCAGCTGCCCCCAGCAGCCCTTCCCCCTCCTCTGGAGGAGACTGGCAGTCTTATCTGGCCTGGCTCAATGGCGGGTCTTTGGGAGGGCTTGACCTGGGGAGCTTCCAGCCTGAATCAACCCATTGAAGAAGATGCCCTGGAGACCAGAGGGGGTGCCTCCCCCTCCCCAAAGCCAGCCAGGGCTCAGCCCTGACCCTTGAACCAGAATTAGGGCTTCCGGCACCAAAAAAAGGAGGGGATTCATCAGAGCAGTGATTCTCAACCCCATAAGACATGAGGACTTCCAGAATCCCCCAGCTAGCTAGCTGAGCATACCCCGTAGCTGGCTGGGGACTTCTGGGAGCTGAAGTCCACTAGGCTGAAAACCATCAGAGCCACAAGAAAGGAGCCCTGGTGGGGGCAACTGGCCCACCTTCTCCCCTCCCCCAAGCGGGAGCTCAGGGGACACGCCCAGCTCCCAGGTGGGCTGCAGAAATCCCACCAAAGACCCTCCAACTTTGAGAGGTGCTTCGACTTCCTTGGGCTTTGCCACTTGTGCGGCTCTGACAGGCGGGGATTCTGGGCTAGGCTTTTGTTCAAGGGGGGAGGCTCACCCCAACCCTCAATCCCATGCCAGCCAGCTCAGGCTGGAAAGGGGGGGGCCTGGCAGGAGCCCTGGGGAGCCCAGCAGAGAGAGAGGGAGACAGAAGGCACCCTAGGCACCCAGTCCAGACATGCAGGGGTATTCAGTTTGGATGATGGGTGCACCGGAAACCACAGGGGCAGAATTTCTTTCTGGGGGGGCTCCTTCCACTGCTGGGTTTTGGAAAGCAAAGTGCTTGGGGGGGGG
>JANHFR010002304.1:125725-139719 GCA_032468015.1 Mimophis mahfalensis | reverse complement strand
AGATGAGCACTGCCCCCTAGAGTCGAGAACGACTAGCACATATGTGCGAGGGGAACCTTTACCTTTACCTTTACCTAGTGCCAAAAGAAATGAAAACAAAATTCCTAGAATTTGCATTATTCTCATGCGCAATGCTGAGTTGTAGTCCTGTATCACTCAACCTGAAATCTGGTTCTCAGATTCCAAGTGGACCCACTGTATTACAAAACTATGTTTATCCACTTTAATAAAATTTAGGGTTCAGAGCTCAAATAAGCCAAACTCCCACCTTCCTTGTGTCTTCCTTGTTATTTTCCAGATTGTATGCTGCTATGAGATGTAATGTGAGGTCCAAGAGGCCCTCTTAAATCTGCATATATATATTTTTTTAAGTTGCGGTACAAGTCTCTCCTGGGGATTTTTTTAATCACATTCCACTTTGTGTGATTTCCCAGACTGACGATTTTCTCTTCTGTGAAAGATGCTTCTATCCAAACAGATTTTTTTCAGATGTCCTCCGTCTGCTTTCACGACTGGAGACAATCCTGCTTTTCCCAGCTAAAATGGCAGCTCCAAAGCCCACCTTTGTTTGAACCCCCAACCTTCCCATTAAGAATAGAGACCTACAACCACGCTCCTTTCTCTATGGATGTGTGTGTGATCCTTCCCCACCCCCTGCGCCTTCGACTCCACCCCAACCTTTGTTCCAAGCCATGCAACCATAAGCTCTTCGGCATGTTCTGTATTTAAGTCCAGCCAGGTTGATACCATTATTTTCATACTCTTGTGAGGCTCTCTGGGTGTTTGCCCAGATTCACAGAGGATGGCTTGTGGGCTCTTTGTAGGTTAACCTTTCAAAACAAGGACCACCTGTAAATTTAGCCGAGGGCAGGCAGCGTTTCGCTAGGGTGCGACGTAGGCTTCAAAACGCAGATTAGCGCCACTTGGGTGACTTCATCTCTTTTGCAAGCATCATTTTCTCTCTCTCTCTTTTATACTCTTCTTTGGTGGCAAAACTCTGCTGCAGACTCAAAGCAAATGCTCAACAGAGCAAATTTTAAAAAAAGAGAAAAGAAAGGATAAGAAAAGCACAGGATGATAAACTCACATAGTGTTTTGTCCAGATTAAGCATAACCACTTTCCATTTGTCGGACTAACTTCTCTGCCTGCCTTCACCCCAGTCCTGCCCTGTAGTTACCCCACTATAAACTAAATCTCAGCCCTGAATTGCAAATACAATTTAGCAACGCATGGAGTTAAAACAGGATAGGACTTCGTACAAAATGGTCTGCTTGCTACCAGTTGGAGCTGGGAAGCAAGCACTATTTTCAATTGCTTTTAGGTTTTGATGTAATCACTCTGGAATGGTTTTTCTTTACGGGATAGAAAGAGAAGATGTCTAGATAAGTTTGTTATCACAAACTTGGTTATAGCCTGCTCGTGTCTCAGTTTTTAATCCCTCAAAATTTTCTCTCACTTTGCAATCATTGCTTCTTATGCTCCTGTTTACTACTGCTGTTAGTAAACACATTAACATTAAAAAAACATTGGGTAGTATTTGAATTGATCACTTTTATTAATTAATCACTTTAATCAATAGCAATCACTTTTATTCATGGCAAGTGGGATTGCATAACAATACTGTTATTGAACGTCCTGCTGTTATTTCACAGTTCCAAGTAATCCAGAAAGCTTATTTTACAATTACCCCAAATTTTCGCTAAACAAGTTGCTGGATTTCGATAGCATGATGGCTAACCATTGTAAGGATATTTCCCTGCATTTCAGGAAGATAAATTGCCCCATGTTGTTTGAATATCAGTTGTTATTACAGGATAATTTATTTTTGAAATTTTGTTCAAAAGAGAAGAATTTTGGGTGAAATTTCATGCCTGGCAAGGTGATGTTCTTATTTAACAGAGTTGGAAGGGACCTTGTAGGTCATCTAGTCCAACCCCCCTGGCCAAGTGGGAGACCCTACACCATTTCTGACAGATGGCAGTCGAGTCTCTTCTTGAAAGCACCCAGGGATGAAGCTCCAACAACTTCCAAAGGCAACTTCTGTTCCATGGGTTGATTGCTCTCACTGTCAGGAAATTCCTCCTAATTTCCAGGTTGAATCTCTCCTTGGTCAGTTTCCATCCATTGTTCCTTCTCTGGCCTTCAGGTGCCTTGGAAAATAGCTTGACCCCTCCTCTCTGTGGCAGCCCCTCAAATATTGGAACACTGCTGTCATGTCTCCCCTGGTCCTTCTCTTCACTAGACTAGCCATACCAATTACTTGCAACCAATATGTATTTAGTTAGGGGTTGTGAAAGTCCTGATCTTCATTTCAGAGCCCTCTCTCTATCAACATATTAACCATCCTGGATATCTAAGTTTCTATTTATCCCCCAAATTCTTATATGGCTTTTTTCAAAAGTGCTGCAATTATCAAAGGGGAAAAAAATCTATTTTTTAAAAACTATCTGATTATTTTGATATGTAGGAATGGAAATAGAATGTTCATGGTTATGATCTATGCTGACAAAATCAGAATTACATCCTATATTATTACTATTAACTTTTATTCATTAAACGTGAAACTCAGTCAACTGAACATTTAAAAATGTATCACAAAGATCGTTGACTGGCGCTGATGGTTGATATGGGTTGCTGCCAGCATCCTAGGTATCAACTAAGTATCTTCTTAAAATATAGGATGCTCTGAGTAGCACAGGTTTTTTTTTTTTGCAGCTCTGCTGGTGCTACTGCGGGAAGCTGCAACTTCTTGATGTATTTTGTAAAATTCTTGGACATGGTACCAAGTGCTCCGATGACAATGGGTATCATTGTCACATGTTTCATCCATAATTGCGTAGTTTCGATGGCCAGGTCACGATATTTTGTGATTTTTTTTTCCAGTTCTTTTTCTTCACTTGGTGCCTTCTGGTACAGTGATATCAATAAATTTCATTTGCATTAATCTTACATCTGATGATGATGATGATGATGATGATGCATCATCATCATCATCATCATCATCATCACACAATCAGCCAGATGTTCAGATGGGGTTTGGCATTTGTATCTATCTATCAAGTCCTTACCAAGGACCTGGGAGAGACAGATCTGAATGTTTGATGGTGTTATAGATATCATCACAGGATGGAAGCTTTTTCCAAGCAAAGCCACCCTTTGCAATTGACTGAGGGCAAATTTGTCAATGCCAATGGAATTCATGTGATGCTCCAGATCTTTTGGGATGGCACCCAAGGCAGCCAGCACTATTGGTCTTACCTTTGCATGCTTTTGCCTCAGTCGTTCTATTTCCATTTGCAGGTCTTTATATTTTATTATCTTCCCCAGTTCTTTCTCTTCTCTTCTGCTGTCTCCAGGCACTGCCACATCCGCTATCCAGACTTTTTTGTCTTTCTTATTGACAATTTTTAAGTCCTGAGTATGATGTGGCAGGTACCTGTCTGTTTGAATATTTTGATAGTGTGATTGGCAGTATTTTTCAAGAAAAATATTGGGCAACCGTTTGTCCAGGGTAGTTTACAGTCTCCTACCTTGGGCAGTGGGTTGAACTAGAAGTCCACCAAAGTCTATATTCTATATTCCTCTATTCTATTTAGGATGAGGATGATGAGGATTTTGGGAGCTGACTCAACTGAAAGTAATTCTTCTCAGCAAGGATCTAACACATTCCTCTTTAACAGGAGTTATTGAGATGGAAGAATCCATGCCGCAAGAGTTTCAGCAACAGAATAATTTCCAATTTAGAAACATCGATCTCCCATAGGGCAGAGATTATTCCAGGTTCTTTCTAATGGTTTTCTTGTGCATGAGCCAGGAGGCAATGCTTTCAGAGGGCACAGAGAAGCTCACAGGTGACTGTTAACAAAGCCATCTCTTGAATCCTTAATAGGTCTGTGAACCAGCCATTACAGCAGGCTCAGGAATATTCTCCATTCTGAAATTAGCTTAGCTTTTTGAGTGGCACTTAGGAAGTGTGTCCCAAAAACTAGTGGGTGGAACCAGGAAAAAAGTAAACTTGATTTAACTGCTTCTGAACTAATTGAATCACATTTAACGGAATAACACAGCTGGAAGGGACCTTGAAGATCTTCTAGTCCAACCACCTGCTCAAGCAGGAGACCCTATACCATTTAGGACAAAGGCTGTCCAGTGGCTTCTTAAAAGCCTCCAATAATGGAGCACTCACAACTTCTGAAGGCAAGTTTTATTGTTCTCACTGTTAGGAAATTTCTCCTTAGTTCTAGGTTGCTTCTCTCCTTGACTAGTTTCCATTTATTTACGTTCAAGGCAATTGAATGCAATTCAGTTCAATGGAATTGAAATTAATTATAGTTAATGAGGTGACCCGGCATTCATCTATTTAATTATTTTCTCTTTCTGTCATATTATAAATGTCAACATGACAACAGCTACTGGAGCTGCACTCAACATTTTTCAGAAGTTTCACAGGGTCCTGGAGAGCACCAGCGGATCTGAATTCAACACCATGTGCCTTCAGAACATTCTTTCCATTGTCATGAAAATATTTTTCTCCCCAGTCTTCATTTGCTAGTTCTTTGACCACTTAGGGTTTTTTTTTTTCCAATTAGGAGGTATATATGTATCCATTTTTGTAGAAGACTATGGGGACAGCCTTGAAGAATGAACACAAAGGCAGTTATGTTAGCACCAGCTGAGCCTTGAAAGAGTGGAGAATGGTGAGAAAAATAATTCAAAATTGCTCTATCTTGACAAAGAACATAGATTAACAATTATTATTATTATAAAGTTCCTTGGGCACAAAAAAAGGAAATAGAAACTCATACAGACATTCAAAATTCTGTGACGATACTAGAAAATAGAATCTGTTTTCTAACTAGGCCTACCTTGACATGCTGTCCATTGTACTGCTTATTTATGCCTGGGACTTTATTCATTTATCACGTTTATATATGATCATTTATTAAATCATGGAGACCTATGGATAAAGAGCTATTGAGATAAGGCATATGGAAACTTATATTCATGAAACTCCAAATGCACAAGTATAAAACAGCTGGTACCTGGCTCAACAGTAATACCTACAGTATGGATCATGGAGTCCTAGTGGACAATTACTTAAATATGAGCCAGCAGTATTGCTCAACTGTCAAAAAAGCTAATGCAATCCTAGGCTGCATTAACAGAGGGATAGAATCAAAATTACCTGAAGTATTTAGTACCACTTTATAAGGTCTTGGTAAGACCACATTTTGAACATTGCATCCAATTTTGGTTACCACATTATAAAAAAAGATGCTGAGACTCTGGAAAGAGTTCAGAGAAGAGCAACAAAGATGATTACGGGGCTGCAGGCTGAAACATATGATCAATGTCTGCAGGATTTGAGTATGGCTAGTCTAGAGAAAAGGAGGACTAGGGGAGACATGATAACAGTCTTCCAATATCTCAGGGCCTGCCACAAAGAAGAGGAGATCAACCTATTTCCCAAAGCACCTGAAGGCAAGAAAAGGAGGAATAGATGGAAACTAGTCAAGGAGAGAAACAACCTAGAACTAAGGAGAAATATACTGACAGTTAGAACAATTCATTGGTTGGAATGACTTGCCTCCAGAAGTTGTGGGTGCTCCAACCCTGTAGGTTTTTAAGAAGAGATTGGACAACTATTTGTCTGAAATGCTATAGGGTTTCCTGCTTGAGCAGGGGTTGGACTAGAAGACCTCCAAGGTCCCTTCCAATTCTTTTATTCTATTGTTCTCTTACATCTCTTTTGAGTTGAACCTGATACCCAGTGATTTCATGGATCCATCTATCTAGTTTTCTTGGCAACAGTATGGTTTGCCATTGCTCTTTCCCAAGGTATTTTTAACTTTTTAATCTATTCTAGCCTATAGACCTGAGTTGTCAAGGTACTCACTCACACAAGTACTTACCGGGCCCAACCCTGATTAGAACTTGAAATCAGCCAAGGTCTGTTGGTATTTCCATTGGTTAGGGAACTTTAAGGCTATGGACAGAAACTATTTTGAAATATATTTCTCTCTGCAGTCCTTGGTATTCCTGAGCTTCATTGTTTCCTTGCAGTATTTTACTTTTTAAAAAAAATATATATTTTTTTATTTTCAAAGTTACATAAGAAAAATCTCATTTCAAAGGGTGGGTTATCCAGTACTCATCAAACTCATCAACCATAATAATAACCTTCTATCTTATCTCCGTCAACATTACTGATCATTCTCCCATTTCTAGTTTAACAGTCATATTTAAATCGTTGTTGTCGTAAGTATCACTTCTACCATTGCTATATATATTAATCCTTATCCTCACAGTCTCAGTGCAATGTACAAATATTTAATTCTTTTAACATCTTAAACATCTTGCCTAACTCTACAGATTACTTCTACCCCTAACATTTCATTTCATTTCATTTCTTGGATTTATACACCGCCCTTCTCCCGAAGGATTCAGGGCGGCTCACAACAATAAAAAATCATCATCACCATCTCTGTCATTTCTATTGTGTAACCATTGATAAAATCTTCCCCAGGTCTCATAATATTCTGAGTCATCTTTCTCTTTAATAGCAGCTGTTTCCTGACCCAATTAGGTAACATCAGTGCTAGTGTGTGGAGGTTGCTCCCTTTTTATATATGGTAGCTTGACCTGTTTTGGTGGGAATATGGCTTTCTCCTGGTAGTTGGTAACATCTTTCAGTAGTGTGGCAACCAGAACTGGATGCAGTGTTCCACGTGTGGCCTCATTAGTGCAGTATAGAGCATGATCCTGATCTTGGGGGTTGAGCAGGGGGTTGGACTAGAAGATCTCCAAGGTCCCTTCCAATTCTGTTACTCTGATGATGCAACCCAGAACTCCACCCGCTCTTTTGGCATCTGCAACATGCTGCTGGTTCATATTTAAGTGATCATCCACTAGTCCAAACATTTGAAGGTTTCTCACCCTTGTTACAGGAGAGGGGTTATCACTCAGCAGAGCCCTTTTCTGCAGCCTTCCAAATGCCCATGGGCGCTGTTTGATCGCAGAGTCGCAAACACGTATTTCTGTCTTATAAAATTATGCCTTACTCTTGAACAATGCTGTCCCCCTGGCATGTAACTACATCTTTCATTTTTGCCTGGAATAGGATGTTTTTTCTTCTTTGTGGTTTCTCTGTTTCTAGACTGAATAGGATTTGCCATTTATTCTCACGATAACATCACAGTCTGGATTATCTTTGCCTTGGCTTCATTTGCACATACTTCCCAGTGGCATGAAGCAACAGACGCCTGTGATAAATTACTTGCACTTTATCTCCACCTAGTTAGGATTCCACTCTAAACATACACCCACACACACAATTCTATTAAAATCCTTCAGTAAATACTATTTCCCACTGAAGTGGGAAGATTCTACATTTGCCTTGCTGCACTCCTGTAACGTTCTCCTGTTGCAGTTCTTAACTTATTATTAATGAGGCAAAGTTATGATAAATATGTCTAGATTAGAACTTGGAAAAATAGCATGGACACAGACTATCTGGAGTGGAATAGCTTTATGTTGAACTCCCCCAAAAGATGATTTCAAAGGATGTGAGTGGCACAAATCTGAACAGAGAGACACATGTTTAGAAATATGTGTTGTAACTTAAATAGTGCAGTGAATCAGAAATGGTATCATGTTTGAATCAGAAGGCCTATTTACATCCCCATTTAACTGAGATCACTTTCAAGGATTCAGACCAAGTTTCTCTCTCAACCCAAACTAAGCAAATTCACAGAGTTGTTACTGGGAGATATAATGAAGAGAAGACTCCATTTAAATTACCTTGAATTTGCTGAGAAAAGGTGGGATATAAGTGCTGAAAAATATGTTTTAATAAGAAGATTAAGAATTGAAAAAAAAATCTCAGAACAGAAACACCAGCAAATAGAAGTAGAGCAACTATGGCAAGAGAAGCAAATATTGTACCAATAGCGATAGGCATCTTGGGTGCAGTCCTAAACATCTGGAGTACCACTTCAAACCCATTAACAAAATTACCATCAATCAATTGCAAAAGATTTAACTTGGAAAAATTTACATCCTGTAATGATACCTTTAACACCATCAAACAAAATGTGCTTTATAAAGGTCTTTGGGAAGAACACAATAGTGGAAAAAAATGCCAAATCCAGTAAGAATACAGAACACAGAATAAGAAACCTTGTAAGTAATCTAGTCCAACCTCTGCTCAAACAGGAGACCCTACACCATTTCTGACCAAAGGGAGTCCATTCTCTTCTTGAAAGGCTCCAGTGATGAAGCTCCCACAACTTTTGAAGGCAACTTCTGTTCTATGGGTTGGTTGTTCTCACTGTCAGGAAATCCCTCCTTATTTCCAGGTTGAATCTCCTCTTGATCAGTTTCCATCCATTATTCCTTGTCTGGCCTTTGGTTGCCTTGGAAAACAGCTTGACCCCTTCCTCCTCTCTGTGGCAGCCCCTCAGATATTGGAAGACTGCTATCCTGTCTCCCATGGTCCTTCTCTGCCCTAGACTAGCCAGGCCCAGTTCCTGCAACCTAAAGATGTGGTGTCCAATATAATAACAAAGTCTATGCTTACATGTTACTAGCTCTAAAAGTCATCTAACAATATGTGTGCCAGTTTATGAATGGTTCTTCAACTCTAAGAAGAAATTTCCTGACTGTGAGAATAATTACTCAATGAAATATGTTGCCTTTTTTGAGAATCCCCAAATCCCACTCCTGGCTGCCCTCCACCCCTCCAGGAGTATCCACATGGCCCATTTTGGATGCCAGGTAAGTCCTGGGACCCCGTGGAGGCTCTGGCAGGGTGAAAAACAGGCCTCCTGGAACTTCCAGAAGTCCAGGCCTGTTTCTGGCCTCCGGAGGGCCTCTGGAGCCTGGAGGAGGCTGTTTTGACCCTCCTGGAGGCTCGAGGAAAGCCTCCAGAGCTCGGGGAGGATAATAAATGGCCTCCCACCATGGTGCAGGAGGCCGACTAAGCCACGCCCATCATGGCCACACACACCCCAGCAACTGGGCAGAGAACCCCTTGCTAAAAATTTTGGAGCCCACCCCTGACCAGGGGTCCCGCAACCCCCAGTCCATGAACCGGCACTGATCTGCAGCATGCCAGAAACTGGGCTGTGCAAACAAGCCAAGTCCCATTCACTGGATGCATGCAAAACCATGACCCCTCTGATCCATGGAAGAACCTCTCTCTCCACAGAAGTGGTCTCTGGTGCCCCAAAGTGTGGTGGCCGTTGCTCTAGATGCTATAATCAGTTACTCAGAATTACCAATGCATTCCTTTCTTCTAAGGCGATATCCCTTGGTTTGTCGGTGTCTGTGTGTGAAGATCTGTGTGGAAGAGAAAGAGAATATGTGCAACATTATTTTTATTTTTTTAGGTTTGGGTGGCATGCACATTTTATTTCCCCCCTCTGGACTTTTTCTTTTTAATTTTTCATAATAATATTGTATGGCGTAGCAGAACGGCTCTCCAATCTCCTTTCTTTCCCCTGGCACAACCTTTTGCTTCGTTCTAAACCACAGTCATTTTGTTCGACATTGGAAATGTCTTGATTTAGTTGTCTTGCCTTTTGGGGGCTTGTCCTGCCTCCTGCAGTGGTAATAAGGATGGGATTTCCTGCTGGGCCCTGAAGAATACCATTTCACAGCCGCTACATCGCTGGCGGCTTTTATTTATGGAGCCAAGAAAATGAATGGGTATTAGTGTCCAAACATTTCAGCATGCTCCTGCAGCCATGCACAAAAGGGGCTGAATCACAGCAAATTTCCACCTATTTTCCAAGAGTCATTTACCTTGCAAGAAGCTTACTTGAACGTTATGATGATGGCAGAGCAGAGGGGAGAAAATGATCATTTCAGAATGCTCCGTTTTTTTGGGGTTTTTTTTTTAAAGGTAATACTTCTTTGGAATAAAAGTAACCCTGGAGTTGTGAGAGGGAAAGGGGCAACTTTTCATTCTTTTGAATCCCTCCTTTGATTTCTTTTTCCTCTCCCCAGAAACACAGAGGGCCATGGACATTTCTGCACTGCTAAAGCTTTATTCTACGCTCTGTGTGAAGGGGATTTGCACAAGAGGCTTCAGGATTCAGGACAAAGGCGCTGGAATCCAACAAAGGAGAGCAATACCCACTAACAAGAACGTGATGGAAAGCAGCTCCTGTTTCCTTTGCCATGGCTGACCTGTAGGGGGCAGTGCAGGGCTTAGTTCAGTGGAGCCCGAGGGAGGTGTCCTCTTAGGAAATTCACTTCCTTTTTGTCGTGAATCCTGAGTGTGCAAAACTAATGTCATCTCCTGAATGAATCATCCTCTTACATCTTCAAATGCACATTGGCAACCGTGAAAGGCATCGTGTTCTGGGCCTCAGTTTGCCTTTCCTTTTGAATGCGGTAGAAAAAAAAGTATTTTGCAGACCCCAGAAATGGGTGATGACCTAATTTTTAAATTTCCTCCAGTCTCTGTGCATGGGTGTGTATGGGAACTTCCTGTAGGTATATTTGATCGTTTACGGGAGAAAATAAATCTAACCCAATCTGTTGTCTCCTCCACTAACTTCCTGCTTTCTCCTTGCACAGAATGGCATGGATACACTACAGGTTAAGGATTGGTATTCATCAAAATAATATCTGAGGGTATGCCTCCATATGATGAGGAGCTATTCGCTTTCAGCCAGTAGAAGAACACATTTAGTCCAAATTGGGATGCAGTGGCTCAAGTGGCTAAGACGCTGAGCTTGTCAATCAGAAAGGTCAGCAGTTCAGTGGTTCAAATCCTGAGTGCTGCGTCATGGAGTGAGCTCCCATTCCTTGTCCCAGCTTCTGCCAACCTAGCAGTTTGAAAGCATGTCAAAATGCAAGTAGAAAAATAGGGACCACCTTTGGTGGGAAAGTAACAGCGTTCCATGCACCTTTTGGCATTTAATCATGCTGGTCACATGACCACGGAGACGTCTTCGGACAGTGTTGGCTCTTCGGCTTGAAAACAGAGATGAGCACCACCCCCTAGAATCAAGAACGACTAGCACATATGTGCGAGGGGAACCTTTACCTTTACCTTAGTCCAAATACCTAAGATCTGTCCTTTGAGTTCCAAAATGTGTCTCTGAGGCCACCCTGAGACTAGAGACAGGCCTCAAGAAAGTAGAGACTTGAATAGGGATGACCATACTCAAAGTAGACTATCCTTCTTTCTCTCTTGGCCTTGTCCCACTAACTATGAAGGATGACTTTCAGTTCACATGGAAAAAAGACAGTGACAACTAAAATCTCATCCTTGGGATTCCCTCCAGGTTTTCTATTCAGCCTAGGATTGATCAAACTGTGTGTAGCGTACTGGACACAGTGATACACTGCATAGTATACATACTGTGTAGTGGCACAGATGCCGATTTGTTGGAGAAGGAGTAGCAGAACCTGAGAGCAGAGTTAAAAGAGGAATCAGCCTAGAATCTCTTATGTAGTCACAATGATCAAAGTCCAACCACCCTTGAATTCTGTTGACCCTTCTCTAACTTCAACAGTAGGTGCTAACTCCTGTGCATAGGTATGATTAGCAATAGATCAGTTCAATTACATCTTCACTGGTGGATCTGATCTTTTGTACCCAACAAAGTTGAACTTAACCAGGTCTCCAGTATTTATCACCAGTGAACCCAGCAGTTACTCTGCCTCCTTATGGCACAAATTCAGTGAAGTACCTAATCATAAAAGAGTCTTTGTTTTGGCATGATGTCATGCCCTCACGTCAGTTGTCCTTCATGGCTGATATAAGAAGATCCCCTATCTAGAGAGGCAATAACTCTGGAGATAAAGAAACAGCAAAACGTGTCCTTCTCCAGTACCTATAGTTAATGTTTCATACTAGAGTTTCATACTAGCCTTATTTCACCATTATTGGATAAATACACAGGCGGGAAAGGACAATTTTACACCTCCTTGCTGCTCTCAGATAAAACACTGCTATAACACACAGTATTGCTAGGTTTTGTGTAGCAGCATTTAAAATACATCGGAAGATGAGCTGTGTCACAAATCAGTTTTAACAAGCACAGTCTTTATAAAGTGTTTTGTATTGTGATAGATTTAGATGGTTAAGTTTTTTATGTCCATCTGTTGCTTTTATTTTTCTTTCAGACACTTTTTTTTAAAGCTTCGGTTTTTATATTTTCTGGATTTTTGTGTAATTTTATTTTTGTATATATTTATTTTTTATATACCCTGCCCTCTTTATCCTGATCTTTGACCATCATAAAGGTTGATTGATGGAGTAATGATTCGTTTCATTCAACTGGTCATTCTAGGGCAGGGGTAGGCAAACTTGGCTCTTTTATGACTTGTGGACTCCCAGAATTCCTCTTCCAGTCATGTTAGCTCAGGAATGCTGGAATATAATTAAATGCTGGAATATTAGTGTATTTTTTTATTAGATCATTATAATATTATATAATTAACAATTCATATGAATGTATTATTGAATTAGTTGTAAAATGATTTGATTGATGATAACCGAACAACACACCCTTGGGTGAAAGAGGTAGTTTTTGTTTTTGTTTTTGTTTTTGTTTGTTTGTTTGCTTGCTTTTTATTTTCTGTAACTCTAACTTTGAAACCAATATTTTTTTTTTTTTTAAAAAAGAAGCATCCATTGTAGAACCTTCATGTCCAAAAGCCAAGGAGACTAGGGAACCATCTTCTGAATTTCTAAGGTCTCATGATGGAAGTAAAAATCTTGAAATGCTACTGAAATTTAAAAAATTGCAGCCCCTAACTAATGGGTTGCTATATGCCCCCTCCCCCACATATTTTGGCATTCCCCCTCTCTAAAAAAAATGTCAGTAAGATGAAAGAAAGTTGATGAGATTATTTTGCTGTAATTCTAAACAGCTAGTGTTCAGGTAGAATTCTGCACAATTTAGTTGCTATCATTCAACAAAACACCTCTGATTTTTCCTACTTCTATTGTAGATTCAAGCCCAAAGTCAGTGAAAGGAAATGCTTTTGATGTTTGGCTTTTCACCAATCTGTTTCTGAAAGTTACTTACTCGATTATACTGGCAATTAAACACCCATTTCAATTATGGTTCCTTCCAGAGGTAGTATCAGCCAGTTTATTTATTTTATTTATTTTATTAATTGAATTTATATGCCGCCCTTCTCCCGAAGGACTTGGGGCGGCTTACAACATATTAAAAACACAGAATACAAATGTTAAAAATAAATTAAACAATTTAAATTCGATTAAAGACAGACAATTTAAAACCCGATTAAAAATCCACATCCTTCAGGCAAGGCCAGATTCCTCAAAGAGCCAAGTTTTTAGGGTGCGGCGGAAGGTCATCAGGTCCGGGATAATTCAGAGTTCTGACAGGTTCCAGAGAACCGGCAGCAATAATTTTGACTGATTCGGAGAACCACCCCTGATTGGCTGACACCGGCAAATACCACCTCTGACTGGCCAACAGCATAGCCATGCCCACTAAGCTATGCCCACAGAACTGGTAGTAAAAAAAAATTGAATCCCACTATTGGTTCCTTCGTAAATAGATTGTATGCAGGTAAGCCAATGATAAGAAGTCCATAAAAAGTTTAACTGATTGGATTAGAATTGGGGTCAGTTGTATGATGCCCATGGTTCCTCAAATGCCTGCCATGCCTGCCATGTGTCTATGGAGACACAAACCAAATGTTAACCAAATAACCAAGCCAATAAGGAAATAAATATATAAACATACATGAAGACTTTTAAAAACCTACTAAAAGTTCCTGTTGCATATGACATGAGATTTATGGGAAGGTATGACTCAGCTGAAATCTTAATAGATATATCAAATCTTATGAGATTTTAAACATGATCTAAACTAGTAAATCTTCAGAAGGCCTTCATATGAGAATAATCAGAGGTTTTTGAAGCCTGAAGAGAAGTAATATTAGGAAGTCTTTGAATTGCAAATCCTTCCCTTCCCTTCCCTTCCCTTCCCTTCCCTTC
>JANHFR010002303.1:126186-140153 GCA_032468015.1 Mimophis mahfalensis | reverse complement strand
ACCAGAGAAGCAGTTCCCTAGTGCACTGCATGGGAACACTGGAAACCAGAAACTCAGCTTCCTGGGCAGTATTTTCATATTAGGACAACCTGGGAATCACTGTGGCTCATTCTTATTCTTGTGAAAGCAGTAAATACCGTATATCCACCCAACCTTTTTTCCTGGTGTAATGAGGACTTTTGTAAACCAGTGTTTATGTGATATCTTAAATCAACCGATCTCATTTTTTCATGTTTACTGTCTACTGAACCAAAATGCACAATATGCTCAAAGTCATAGGTAACCTAGAGAAACATTGTATTGTATGGAATGCTTTAAAAAAAAAGGACAGGATTTGTTACAAGATTTTTTTCATCTCCTCTTCAAACTGAATTAAATTACTTCCTTCTTATAAAACACAACTCCCTGTTTAGAAGTTTTTCTTTGATTTCTAAGAACAGCTTTACCAGGGGAAATTTTTTTTCGAAAAACACAAATCTTGAAACTTGTACTGATCCATTTTATTTTACTCAAAGAATTTGATACATTTCTCTTTCTATTCCTTCTCTAAACAAAATTCAGAAATAGAATTAGATTTCCTTTTTGGAAATAGTATACAATATACAATAAACTATTGAATTAAACGTACTATTGTCATAATCATATCCTATAATCATATCCTATTAGTGTGTACCCTTACCATGGTTAAACAATAGTAGTACTATAAAAATATTCATCTAAATCTAGTGGTTTTCTTTTAGAAACTGCATTGTATAGATAATATAAAAGCTTACTTGCAAAGATATTTTATTTTGGCAGAATGGGTTCGGTGTAGAATCAGATTCCTTACCCATTCTCTACAGAACTTTTCCCCAGTCAATTCACTTCCATGAGCATTGCACTAAACTCTCATAATTCCCAGTCAGCTTTTTTATCTTTAATTACACCACTGCTGTTACTTCCTGTGTGATGTTGGTTGGCCTGTGTTCGCCACTATTCATCCTACCACTTTGAAAAATTGCCATTAGAGACTTCCTTTCCTAAAACTTATTTTCCATAAGTAAAAAGCCAAAATGTTCTTGCGTAATTATATTGTCCCAGGTGAAACAAAATAATTTATAACCAGCAAATTGCATTCCTTTTTTTTTTTCTTTATTGTCAGAAAGTACATTAGTGAAAGAAGAGGTTATTAGGCCTTTAAGAATCCTAAAAAAGAACATTTAATTCATGCAGTTTTGCTGTTATTGCATGAACTTTCTGCCTTCCTTAGATCTCTTACCAGTGCCTTTTAGAATTGGTTAACCCTGACAGGGTACTTATTTTAATATTGCCTCTGTTTCTTTTTCTTAAAACTGTATTTTAAAAAAATGCATGAGAATCAATGATTTACAGTATAGTCCTAAGTATGCCTTGCCTTAACCCAAGAAGATGGCAATTATAAATGTAAATAGTACAAATATTAAGTTTATTGAAAGAAACACATTTCCCAATACTCCATCTTCATGTTTCCCTCAGAAATGCAGGCATTCAACTAACATGTTAACAATAGATTATAATAATAAAAATCCTTTATTATTAAACTTTTTTTACTGGTATAAATTTATAAACTGAGGTATTCTAATAGAGCAAAACTTTAAAGAAAGATTCCCCTATTCCCTATTCTCAGTCTTAAGCTAATTATAAATTCTGAAGTATTTGCATAAAACTGAAGTCTCAACACCATAGTTGTTTGACGGGAAAGCCCACATTTTCCCACCTTCTTGCTTATCTTTGCAGTTTAGCATTGAATTATATCTGAGACATGAATACACAAAAGGAAAGATCCATTTTGATTAATGCATCAATCTGATCAACTTTACCTTGTTTACAAAACACTTTAACCCAAATTGCAAATGTCTGCCACTTCTACAGAAAAAAAATTCTGACTGAATTTCCAAACTTTCAAGCTTTCAGTCAATTCATTGCAACATCAGAATATTGTAGTCAAAATAAAATGTCTATCTGTCTTTCTCTTCCATACACATGCATATGGAAAATAAATAATCTTATTGATAAAAGTGGTATGCCATAAATGCTGAATGCCAAAGAAGGGAAGAACAGAGCAGGAGAGAAATACGGGAGCAACATCTGAAATTTCTGAGATAAACCTGTTTTTAAACAGGGCAAAATCACTACCCTCAATAACCCCAAATGAGTCCAGAGAACAGCCCTTCCACAAACAGGTTAAGGAAATCTGCTGTAGGCACCAATGTGAAAAGAGGTCAGGGGAATACATGAAGATCCAAATTGGATGTTTGAGAAGACCTTTGCAAATGTTGACCCTTGACAAGAACTGGCAGATGAGAAGAAGATAAGGCTTTAAACAACAAAATATTTTAGGCCTCCAGTGAACCCTAAATCCTGCCATACTATTTAGATGACATAGAATAGCTGCAGACAGAAACTTCCCTTGGCAAAACAACTATCAGTTAAAAGTTAAAGAGGAGCCAGTGGTCTCTACCTTATTTTTCTTTAGCCTCAGAATGGGTGAAGCTACTAGTCTCCGTGAAAAAATAATATCAAGTAGTGCATCCTCTGAGCCCAATTATCCTGTAATTCACCTCCACCAAGAGTACCAAGTTCATCTTGAATTTAGGTGTATCTTATTTTTAAAGAAAAAACAAAACTCATTCACACCTATCTTCAGCCCTAGAGTCACTTGTACCGAATGCCTTGAGCTTAGGAGATGAATGCATCTGGCTTGTACATGTTTGAGTCCAACATAAATCTTGAGAGTGGCTTTGCGGCCTGGAATTGGTAGGCTGGGTTGCTAGAAGGGTTGATTAACAGCCATTGTAGTTACACAACGCGTCACAGACTCTCTGGATAAATAGAAGAGCACCTAAAGCTTTAGCTGTCCCCTGAGTGAACACTTTTGAGCTAAGCCTAAGAACATTTGTAGCCTTTTTGCTTGAGATAGGAATCTTGAACAGCAGCAATAGCTATAGCAAACCTTCGCAAAGACAACAGAGAAAGTATGTAGAAAGAAAAAGGAAAAACAGAAGAAGAAACTATCCTACATTTTTGCATTTGCATCTGTGTTCCTTTTACAAAGGGAAGAAAAGGTTTTCTAGTTTGTGATGCTAATATGGATTTAGGCTTGTAACTCCTTAGGTATAGTAGGCTTTAAACCTTAGATGGCATCACATATACTTGCATATCATTCTCTAAATCTGAAAGTACAGCCAAAATTTAAAGCTAAAGTCTAACTTTTAAGTTGAAAGTTTAACAGTACTAACCACAGTTTTTCCTTTCTTCAAAGTGACTTTTTTTCTTCTATTTCCCCCACCTCTTCCCAGAAAAATCAAAATGTACTTCATGAAACTATTGTATATGAAGCACTTATTAGCCATAATTAAATGGACAATATGAATTTACTACGTCTTTAGGACTCTGGCTTGTTCTGGTTTAGAGCAAGATGATTAATGCAAATACATATTACTTGAGATAACCATTTAGCAGCTAATTTAGCCAAATTTATTACAGCAGTTAGAGGTTTTTCATTTTAGCAGACGGAGACAAGGACATGCCAAAAGCAGAGATGTCTGTGAATGCACACTGCCCTCTAGTGCACAAGATTTACAGGATGGAGAACAAATACATCCCAGAAGAAGAAATGCAATATAAGAATAATAAGAATACTGAGCACATGCATTGTCTGTATCTCTGCCAAAGACACACTGCTTCCTTATTTCAGCACACTGTCTATGCTACTGTGTGAAAGTTTTAAATTAGCTAAAACTCTATTACAACATTTGGCTTGGAAATGATGGCTTGAAACAAATTTTAACATCCTTCTACGAAGCATCTTTAAGCAAAATTTCACAGAACTTATACATTTTGCTTGTTCTTCCATTTCTGGTTCTATTTCAACATTGCCAAGTACTCTTGCTTTAACATGCTTGATTCTACAACTCCCTTAGGCCACAGTTTCTTCTGCAGTTCATTGGTTGATTTATTTTGCTCTGGTATTAAGCCAAGTCTCTACAGACATTCCTCCTATGACCACTGGAGATTTGGTTCATCTGAAGACTGTAAATTCTGTTTGACAAGATCAAAAGAAACAGATGTGTAAGTTCAGTAGTTGATATCACCTGCAATGAAGAGAAATGATCAAAGAACTAGGGTACCGTATCTTCCCAAACCTTTCAAATAGCCAGAGTCTAGGGGAGGTTTACTACCTAGCAGCTATGAATAAATCACATAGAAATTTAACATGTGTATGATACACACATGCACGTGAATGAAATAGAGAGACTTGTCCATAGATTTGGTACTCTGTGAGCCACAGCAAATTCTGCTTCTGATTGCTTTTCCCTTGCTTAGTCGAGCTGCCAACAGCAGATTAAAATCAAACTACAAATCAAGGCACTGCCTTCAACTCTTCCAGGCCTCCCAGAAATGATTTAATTGTTCTTATAATTGTGCTTTCTCTGAAATGTAGGGGACAAAAATCCTTCCATTTCTTTGTACTGATATGGTGTGTGCTTTAAATACAGAGCAATTGCGTATAAGTGCATTGCCAATGATTTTCCTTTTGCCTTTTGTTTCTCCCATTCAGTGCTGAATAAGGGTCAGTGTGTTACAAAATACTACCGTTGGATGCAGAAAAGTGGGGGCTATATTTGGATCCAGTCTAGTGCCACTATCGCTATTAATGCCAAGAATGCAAATGAGAAGAACATCATCTGGGTTAATTACCTTCTGAGGTATATCTTTTTGCCACTTCAATTATTGGCATTTTTGTTGTGACTACAGAAAACATATTGAAAGGATAGTGTGTAACAACAAATGCAAGGAACTCAACGTAAGTCTGCTTCTAATTAAGGTATACTAATAAATAATAGAAGCATGGTCATGGGAGAGATTGCCAGCCTGGATTCTCCTGAATCCAGGTAAAGCTTTAGCTTAATCAGGATTGATGCTTAGCCAACCTTTGTTAGGTTGATACTGTGGACAGGGGCTTCTTTAAAAAGGTATAAGGTAATGTTCCTGTGTGCTAGGAAGCCAAGGCCCTTATTGTTTGAGAAACTCTGTTGGTTGCAATTGTCAGTACAGAATTTATCTAAAAACTCTTAAATGTGCTCCCTTTTGCTTTCCAGATATGTGAGACATGTTGATTAAATGCCAGATGTTTAAGCTCTCTGAATTGTATACAGGAAAATATTAGGTGTGCTGTTCCTTGAGAAATACAGCATTAAGACCTTTCTGAACTTAGATCTTGGTCAATGCACACTGTGTCTGGTAGAGATGGATTATTCCCATTTTATCTGGGTCTTCATGGGAAATGCCTGATTTTTATTTCTGTTGTCCGAATAATAGAAACCAAAAGAGCATATTATTTTCTTATTTTAAAAAAGAGGTATTTAATAAATGTGTTTATGTAAAGAAAATGGGAAATATTGTGCGCATATCAATCCTAAACTTATGAGGACGTAAGTTTAGGATTGATATGTGCACAATATTTCCTTTTTTTACTCTTTCCTCTTGGAAAGGCTGGGTCCTTGTGTCAGGAGAGAGCTCAGAAAGAATTCACATCTCCTTCATACCCAGAGAAAGGACTGTAACCCCTCTTTTCCCTCACTGTGATATAATTGAAGATAAAGAGGGAATCAGATATTACTTAATGCCCCAAGCATTTGTTGGAAGAGAACTGAACATAGCAAAAGACATTCTGCTTTTGAGCCAAAAATGCTTCCTGCCATTATGATAAATGAAAATCAGAGCCGAAACAGTTTCCCAGTAATTAAAGACTAGCACATATATAGGCCAGCAGCTTGAGGAATCCACATACATGCTACACATCTCCACAGTATTTGCTGATAACAGAGGAGCATCCTTTTCCTTTCCTCGAGGGGAGGGAGGGAAAATGCCTTTCTATGCTACTGTTTCAGGCATTCAAAAGAATTTTGAAAAAAGCGGGAACTATCATACTTCAAGTTATCATTTATGTGTACATGGGCTGTCTCTTTTCTTTTAGCGATCCAGAGTACAAGGACACTCCAATGGATATTGCACAACTTCCACACTTGCCAGAGAAAACCTCTGAATCCTCTGAGACCTCTGATTCTGAATCAGATTCAAAGGATAACTCGGGTATGTAAACGCTTATCTTGTATGTAACTTTTTGGCATCATAGAAGCATGGTTCTTCTTGGTTTATTTTTAAATATTACATTACAGCCAAGTTAGAAACTGCAATCATAATTTATAAGTAGAGCTTACAAATTCTCATAAAAGTTTGTAAGAAACACTGGGCTGGTTTGGGGCTGTTACACTCTTGAAAAATCAAGGGTGTATTTAGGCATATTCTTATATCTATCACTGTTGGCTGGATGTCCAGATGACCTCATCGTTTAAGAGCAGCTACTGTCATCTGAGATTCGTACAGCAGCTCTGACCCTATTTGCATAGCAAGAGCCCAGCATATGTGCTCTGTTAATCTCTTGGCTGGATTACTGCAAAGCATTTTATGGAAAGATGTCTTTGAAGATGGTTCAGAATATTTAGTTAATCTAAAGCAGAGCTGCAGTTAGGACTGGCAAATAATATGATGCTAATGTTTTATCAGCTGCAGAAACTATTCCAAGTCTTATTTGAAATATTAGCACTGCTAAGCCTTGCATGGTTTGGGTGCAGAGTATCCCATGGATACTTCCTCCTGTGTGGAATTGGGCAGGTGTTTACAAAGAAGGAGCCTTCTTACCTGTTACACTTCACTTATGAAAGGCTCTTACTATGAAGGCATGTCTTGCATCCACATGGCAATATTATTGTTTGCACAGCAAGATCTTTCTCTTCTCTAGACCCTTTTAATTTTAACTGTCTGCCCTTTACTGGAATAATGGCTTTTCTATGGATGATAAACTTTCTGGTGCTATTCATGCATGGTATTTTATTCTTTATGTATAGTTTTTCTGATTGCAGATATATTTAGCAGCCTGTCCACAGAATTGTCATTACTGGAGAAATAGTAACAACAACACAGATCTTATGTTCAGCTTGAGCATGTTTGTTTGTTTGTTTGTTTGTTTGTTTGTTTGTTTGTTTGTTTGTTTTTTGAACAGCAGAATCTTGGACTGGAGGGAGTTAAATGACAGACTAATGTAGCTCAGCTCATACTTGGTAAAACTGTCATTTTACACCTAAAAGAAAATGCCTTTGCCAGTAATATTTCTAGTAATAATATTTCACCAGCCTCCAGGAGTCTAAGTGGGCTCTAAATCTTACATTCTTATTCCTAATGATGTTTTTCACTTTCCTTTCTACTCAGAGGACAATGAGAATTCAAAGTCGGATGAAAAAGGAAATCATTCAGAAAACAGCGAAGATCCCGAATCAGATAGGAAGAAGTCTGGCAATCAGTCAGATAATGAAATGAACTGTAATGATGATGGGAACAGCTCCAGCAACCAAGACAGCAGAGACAGTGATGACAGCTTTGAGAATTCTGACTTTGAGAATCAAAAGGCCCCCGAAGATAGCTTTGGCACTCTTGGTTCTATGCAGATTAAGGTGGAGCGCTACGTGGAGAGTGAGTCAGACTTGCGGTTACAGAACTGCGAGTCATTGACCTCGGACAGTGCCAAGGACTCAGACAGTACAGGAGAAGTAAATGCCCAGTCTTCCAGCAAGCATCAAAAAAGGAAGAAAAGAAGGAAAAAGCAGAAAGGAGGCAGCGTGGCCCGGAGAAGGCTCTCAAGCACCTCAAGTCCAAATGGGCTTGACTCAGCATTGGTGGATCAGCCCCAGCTGCTCTCACCGCCAAACAGTGCCTCAGTGCTCAAAATCAAAACAGAGATTTCAGAACCTATCAATTTTGATAACGATAGCAGTATTTGGAATTACCCACCCAACAGGGAAATCTCAAGGAATGAATCACCTTACAGTATGACCAAGCCCCCCAACTCAGAGCACTTCCCTTCCCCCCAAACCAGCAGTAGTTTACATGTCTCCATTCCAGACTCTGTTCTAACCCCGCCAGGGACTGAAAATCCTGCCAATCGCAAATCTCAGTTCAGCACCTCATCCAACTCCGCCTTGGCTCCTGTATCCTCTGACCCTTTGTCCCCACCTCTGTCAGCATCCCCACGGGACAAGCATCCGGGTGGCCCCAGCACTTCCAATTCTCTACTGTATACGGGGGATCTGGAGGCCCTACAGAGATTGCAAGCAGGCAATGTGGTCCTTCCATTGGTTCACAGGGTAACTGGAACCCTTGCTGCCACCAGCACGGCTGCTCAGAGGGTCTATACCACTGGCACGATCCGGTATGCCCCAGCTGAAGTTACTTTAGCCATGCAGGGCAATCTCCTCCCCAACACTCACGCTGTTAACTTTGTGGACGTTAACAGCCCCGGTTTTGGCTTAGATCCTAAAACACCAATGGAAATGCTCTACCACCATGTCCACCGACTCAATATGTCAGGACCGTTTGGAAGTGCTGTGAGCGCAGCCAGCCTGACCCAAATGCCTGCAGGGAATGTGTTCACAACTGCCGAAGGACTGTTCTCGACTCTTCCGTTTCCTGTGTACAGCAACGGCATCCATGCCGCACAGACACTGGAACGGAAGGAGGATTGAAATATGACCACATACTGTGTTCAGTGTTAAACTCCGAGGCATAGACTATGTTTTAATTTAGACCTTTAATCCTAGCACTTTGAATTTGAGCAGGTCAGCTTATTCTCTCCATATGATGCTCCCCATTTCATCCCCTTTCTCTTTAACTTGACTTATTCTTTAATGCGAAAGATACTTTTAATTTTGGCCTTCAGAAAACTGATTTATCAGTGGCCTGCCATTTTGTCTTCTTCCAAGATGTGTATTTTTTTTTCTTTTGCATCTTTATTAAGATGCCTTTAATATGAGTATGCCTCTGCCATAGAATACTCAGTGTTGTGGTAAAGAGATTGTAAGAATGACAACCATGGGGTTTACTTTAAATTGATCTTGATATGATCAAGGTTAAAAGAAACAAGCATAAAACAATGTGCCCTGTTTGACTAAGTCAAATGAAAAGGGGGGTATTTGTTCCTAATTCCTTTAAAAAAAAATAGGGGATAGTATTTTAGAATTTTATGCAGAGTTTAATTCACTTTTTATGGTTAAGATTTTCTTACTTGCACATACAATAATTTGGGTTCTTAAAAAAATTAATTTCTGGCCTGTGATTAGAATAATAAGATGGACTAAATGTTAACTACAGAAACATTAACTTAATTTCTAAAACCATGGTGCTATCATTTATTAATCTGTAATGTCTTCACACAATATGCAGCTTGTGGGCTGGGGTGGTTTTCTTTGTTTTTTGAAAGGAATGTCTTCTGTGCTAGTCCATAGTCAGGTGCTGCAGTTTCCTTGGTTAGTTAAGACAAAAGCCCTCATTAACATTTGCTGCAGGACTTAATTTGTTTACCTCCAAACTAACAAAGCCTCATATTAAATTTAAATGGATCTGGAAGACTTTTCTTTTGGGGAGTTGAGCGAATGTGCTAAAAAGAACAAGAAAATGCAGTGAAATTGACTCAAAGACCAGATTTTTTTAAGGTGTATATTGTTTCTCTTTCTATTTTTTTATTCTCAGTAGAACTGAGGCTAATTTTACAACTTCCAAATAAGTGAATGAATGAGTGAGTGAGTGAGTGAGTGAATGTGTGTGTGCGTGCGTGCGCGTGCGCGCATGCATGCGCATGTGTCTGTGGACTGGATATGTGTATGTTTGTGTGTGTATATACACGCACATATATATACATGTATGCTTAATGTTATAGAGGGAAGGTTGTATCTTTATTTTAATGTTTTGCTCATTGTTTTCTCTTTTGTAATCCCCCTCCTCCTCCTTCGAGTGTTGAAGCCAATATGTTTTAACAAATGGGTTAATAAGCTTGAACTAGATAACTGCAACTAAAAAACTGCACATTAAGTAAAAACAAAACAAAAGAAGTCTATTTTGTCTTCGTTGCCAGAAATCAGTGTAGTGTCAAACACTCCAAATGACTGTCAAGTATAAATTCTTCTTCCACTCCATCTTTGGCAGCTGTTTGTTAAGGCATCTAATAACAGATGTGAGAACTGTAATGTGTACAATGTGTAAGTGTCCTTGGCTGTCAGTCTCATTGCAGTTTCAATGTGTGTTACTATATGCAGTATATACTAAGCTAATGTAGTTGTTTTGTCCTTTGTCTTCTCTGTGCTTTATCTCTAGTCTGGAGTGGCAAAGTCCCATTCCTACAGTCCTAGTGAACCAGTGATTCTTGGGGGTTAGTGGTTTTTGTGTGGTGGCCTTCCACTGTCTGTATACCTTTTCATTTCTGCTGTTGCTTTGCTGGTGTGTATTTTCAGACCTTTCTCTCCCTCTGTTTACTTCCAACCTTCACCTTTCTTCCCAATTCCTTCTTCTAACTCTTTCTCTCTTTTTCCATTCTCAGAGATAAACGACTCTTAACTAGCTCAAGGTAATGGAGCCATTTTTCCCCACAGAGGAGTTCTGGGTATGCCTTGCTCATACAGTGTGCATCACACAATGCACTAAAGGATGATACTCAGACATATTAAATGAAGTGATGCCATATAGCCTCAGTTGTTAACATTTCCAGAGTCCCTTGTGCTCTAATTGTAAGTAGAGGGTGCATTTCTTTGGTGTTCTCACAAGTTGGTTAATGGAATAATACAGAAAGAGATAGAAAATTCTTGGAATGCTCAACCAATGTGGTTCAAAAGCAAAGCTGAGCTTTGGATTGTCAAATATATATTTTTGCATACCTGTGCAATGTATTGCTGATGTATTTTAGCTCAGCAGTTCTCTACATACCATAGTGGATGACCCTTTGTGTTGAAATGAAGCCGAGTACAGTGGGGTTTGAATTGGAGAAGTAGAGATGAGAAAGAGTGGGATAGAGTGATGCCCACCAAGGGCGCTGAATGTCATAAAATTTGATAATGAACTTGTAAAGGGTTGTAAAGGGTTAATTTGAAAGATTTTAGGTAGATTCCAAGGCCAAGAGAAGCTACTTTGGGTTTCGCTTTGGAAGTTCTAGCTGTTGAACAATCAAAGGAGTGCACCTATCGGCTACAAAGACAGCTAGACAGCTGTTGTTGCTTTATTTTATTTTATTTTTTATAAATGTTTCTGTGTTGTGTCAAAATGATTTCTGGTGATTTAACCTAACAGATAATCACAGCTGCTGTCTAAATCCATAGTGTTTAAAATTACAAAATGGAAAAAAAACTTCATTACCTGTGAAAGACTGTGTCTGTGTTTTTAACTATTTCTTGTACAAATATATGAAATCTTTTATGAGGAGACTGGTGCCAAGTAGCTGAATAAAGGGGAAAGGGATTCTGTTCGTATAAATCTTAGCAGTGTTACCAACTCTACAATATATTAAAAAAAAATAATTAAAACGTTTAAAAATGACAGCTATGGTACATTTATTTTGTGTTAACCTAACCGAACCTAACTTCTTGAGTGCCTGGCTTATTCGAAACATTTTTTTTTCATTGATCATTGATAATGCTGCAAATCAGAAATGTACATACTTCATTTACAGCAGGGTTCTTTTTATACTTTTGTAGATTCTCATACATGTCATACATGGTTGTCTTTATGTAACTTAATTTTTTTCATCCTGCAGGTGCCATTTTCATAATAAACTTCTCTTGGATTTGTTACTATCTGGCATCATTTCTTTTACATACGATCATCCTGATTAATTAATGCTGGTAGTATTTGTTTAAGCAGGGTACCTTGTTTGAAAGCTTTTAAAAGCTAAAAAAAAAAGAGGACGTAACTAGATTGTTTTTAAAGTTTATAAGCTTTTCAAAATGACCTACGTAGAAGCAGGCTAACAATGCTAATCCAAATACTACACTTAAACGTGCCACCATCCTAAATTCTCAGCTACCCCAACTCATTATCATACTGAGCATTTTATGCACATTATCAAAGCTGAATAATAGGGCTGAAATGTTAACTACAGCAAAAAGGGTGACTTCAGAGAGCAGCTTGTCCATGCTGATCACCAAAAATGCAGATTTATCCTTTCATATATGATATCAATATGCTCAAACTCTTTGTCACTCATATTCTATTTAGGCATTTGATTTTATCCCTCACCTTGTAAATTGGAAGACAAATACCTCATGTTTTCATACATTCTTATTCGCCAGGCTTCTGGCAAAGAAATGGAGGACAGAAGAGTTTGCTGGAACACAAAACTGGAACTTGACTTCAGGGTAAAAAGCACCACAAATTAGGGCTCAAACTCATACAGGTGTATCATTATTGAAAATGAACAATTTACCAAAACTTCAAAAATATACGTGATTGTATCACAACCTTTTTGGACAACAGTGAAACAGGTTGAAATGGTAACATCAAGAGTTGCTACCGATATATATATTTCAGTCCACATGAATTCCATTGATTTGTACAATAGTTCTGATATGTTGGTTTACACACACTGTCTGCATGACAAAAGTAGCAGATGATGTTTCTGAATTTTACTTATGGGCTATACCTTTTCCATTAGTCTCACAACTCTAGGAAATGGACCAAAATTTAATCTGAAAATAGGCTTAATTTGAGCAGTAAGTTCGCAAAGGAAGTTTAATTTTGAATATGAAAGAAAACAAAAACAAGCTCAGAGGAAAAGTTCTTTGATTTTCAGTCAAAGCTGAATTCTCATACATTTTGGAGGATAAATACATGATGTGCCATAATGTATATATGTGTTCAAAAACTAAATAACTTCTGTTTATGCTATCCTGATAATGAACCTTTAATTTACATCAATGGATTGAAGTTTTTAATCATCTTCAGCTCAACCAGCTGTTATCAGAGTTATAATGTACTAAATAAACTTAAGGCCATAAACTCATCTACAATTATTTGGTGGTAAATCCCATCCTATAAAACAGAAAATACTTTTTTGAGTACCTAGGCTAGGATCAGGCTTTTTAATGCTCAGGTTCCAGTTTTAAGAGAAATATTTCTGTCACAGAGATTCAGTTAAGTTCAAAACTAGCAAACAATTACTTCAGCTTCAAATTATGAATTCCCAGCTTTTGTCTAAGTTTTAGTGTGAATATGAAATATATTGCTTAATTTGTCTATTCTGTATGGTATTTAACACTTACAAATAATGTGAGGCCTCCTCCAAGAGCTTCGTCAAACATTACATATTTAATTTACTTTAATTAATTTAATTTTTAAATATGTACATATAAACATCTCAAACTGTCAGGCTTTTCAAAAGCAAATTGCATGCTCAGAAATTGATCGTGTGGTCTAGCACCAGCTGACCTTCATGGTTCCAGAGGAGGCAGGGCAAGGCCTGAACCAGCGAAAGTCTGTTTGCCTCCTTCTCTCATAGACTGTTTGTGCTGGGCATTGAGTTCTGGAACAATTCTTATGTTTGTTACCAAAACCTGATTCTTCCAAGTCATTGGATAATTTCCTGGGCAAAAAGGTTGCAATTAGTCTTCAAACTGCCCTAGAAATATTGTGAAGCCACAAGCTCAGGCCTGCCAGCATCTCCTTTTTCCTGGTTAAGTTCATTTGTTTCTCAACGCAGCATCTGATTCCAAATGTAAAGATTAATTACATTGGAGATGAAATTGTGCTGAAATTTGCATTAAATTTCCAAGGTCTGCAGAAGATATACAGTTGTCACAACCAAATTTCAAAACAATAATGTAGCTACAGAAAGTATTATTGTTTTTTATACTTTATAATACTTAAAATGAATGTAACTTATAGCAATACAATATATAAAAAAAAGTTATAGCCAACAGTCTTACTGGGTAGAAAGCAAAGGAACATAAGCCCTTGGAGAGTATATGAATTACCTAGACCAGTGGTTCTCAACCTGTGGGTCGGGACCCGTTTGGGGGTCGAATGACCCTTTCCCAGGGGTCACCTAAGACCATCGGAAAACACATATTTCA
>JANHFR010002303.1:92622-105055 GCA_032468015.1 Mimophis mahfalensis | reverse complement strand
CCGGGCCGGGGGGAGGGGAGGGGAACCCTTGGAATTGCGGTGTGTTTTGCAATGTCAAAGTGTAGAGAGAGATTAAAACCGACAGCATCAATTCCAAAGCAGGCTTAAAACTACTACTCGACCCCCTCAAGCCGCTTGATTTGCCTGGCTTTTCTGCGTGCATGCGTGCGCACGGAAAAGCCGGGCAAGCCAAGCAGCTTCCGAATTGCTCCGTTTTTTGCTTTTGCCTGGGGATGGAGAAGGAGGCATTTTCCAGAGCACTCCGGGAAGCTCCTCCTTCTGCACCACCAGCCAACAGCAAAAAACGCTTCAACGGCTCCGCGTGCCCGCCCCCTGTGCACAGCCGCCCCCCGCACACATCCCATGCATGCGCAGAAGCTGGGGCATGCGTGTTCACACGCACACGCCCCCCCCCAGCACTTAGCGAACTGGTGGTGGGATTTTTTTGAATCCCACCACCGCAACACATTACCTTTTTCTTTTTATACTGTGCCTTTTTTTTAACACTCTTCTTTTTCTCATAAGCTTATGTTGCTAGAGAAGGGAGAAAATATTCTCAGCAATCTAAACTGAGCACATAAATTAAGCAAGAACTGAATGAAATTAGGTGCTGGGCTTGGAGTGATCCTAGATTTCCAGGTGGCCTTATCTGGTGTAGATGTATAAACTTCATCCTTGATAAGTAAGGATTATTTTGGCATGAACTCCCCTTCTCAATCATATGTGCCTGGATATAACATAATGTAGAACAGGGGTGTCAAACTCACATCATCATGGCATCGTCACATGACATATCTCAACTTTTTCCTCCTTTGCTAAACTGGGTTGTGGATGTGGTCACCATGTAACGCATCTGGCCTGTGGGCCGCAAGTTTGACACCCCTGATGTAAAACAATTATTCTTTTTGGTCATGTCACATGAGTTTTGGTGAGTTCCTTCCCCCCCGAGTCCTGCACAGACTCCATTATAGTATTTATTTATTTATTTATTTTTATTTTTTTACAAATAACTCAGGGTGGCAAACATATCCAACCCACTTTCTTCCTCATATTTTACCCACAACATGAACCCTGTGAGGTGAGGGAATGTGACTGGCCCACCCAGATGGCTTTCATGGTATTTGTTAGTTGCGAAGTCATGTCCGACCCATTATGACCCCATGAACAATGTTCCTCCAGGCCTTTCTGTCTTCTACCATCCCCCGGAGTCCATTTAAACTCACGCCGACTGCTTCAGTGACTCCATCCAGCCACTTCATTCTCTGTCGTCCTCTTCTTCTTTTGCCCTCAGTCTTTCCCAGCATTAGGCTCTTCTTCAGTGAGAAGAGCCTAATTTCATATAATATACTTGTTAATAGGATAAACTTTCACATTAAAAACATACTATGTGTGTAACATGTGACCAGCTGTTATTTTTAAAATAATGTTAAAATATTAAAATAATTACTTCAAAATACTTTTTAAAATAAGTAATAATAGTTAACAACATTTAAAATTCTGTTACTGTTCTTTTCTCATCAGATCATTGCTTGGTGATTTAATAAAAGGAGGATAAAATGGGCGCTAACTACTCTAAGGAAACATTTTGAAGTTGATACTGCTAAATACCTATTGTTTTAATAGATATGATCATTTGAAGCTATAAATTAGAAAGTAGAAGTAGCAACATGAGGCTCTTCTAGTCACTGTCTTCAGAGAGATCAAGTTTAGACCTGCCTGAAACCATAGTTAAGTTCTGTTGGGATTGTGCAGGCTTTTGTGAGTGAATAACAGGGAGCATTTCAGTCAAAATGTGCCACTTGGCAAGTTTGCTCATGATACCTTATAATTACTCTAATACTTGTTGATCCTCCTGGAAATACTAGATAGACCTCTCCAACTTCCTGTTCTTCAGATGTGTGCAGAATCAGATTACAGATCCAGCGCCTCTGAATGATTAATATGAGAGACAGGAAAATACCCAGTGCAGAACTGCTTATTAACATAATTCCATCTGGTAAATCATCATTTGATGATGAGGGAGAACTAAGTGAAGAGGTCCCCCCCACTTCCCCGTTCCCTCCCTCCTTCTACCTGTCTCTGACTTTCAGACTTTACAGCTCTTTTCATTCTTTCAGTGATTTATCAATCAATCAATCAATCAATCAATTAAATGTTTCCATGATTAATCCTGAATTAGCCTGATGGTATCTGTCCAGCACATTCTTTGCCAGCCTCATTTGCTAGCATAACTGATTTTTCTAAGGAATTTTTTTGCATGATGTGGCCAAAATAAAATCATCTTAATTTGGTAAACTTAACTTCCAGTGATATTTCTGGCCTGATGTCTACATTTTGCTTGTTATTTTTACTGTCCAAGGTACATGCAGTAGCCACTTCTCCAGTTAACAATTGCAATATGCCCTAGTGATAGTCTGCATTTAATTTAGGGACACTGTCTTCTATTTGATCAATTTTGGAACCAAGGATAATATAGTCCTGAACTAATTACTTGTTTTGATTCTCAATTTTTATCTTAATGTCACTACAGCCAGCTATTATCTTTACTTTAATATTCTTGAAGTTTAAATGTATTTTAGTTTTTCATTTTCTGCCTTGATTTTTAGGGTATTACTTTATTTTATCTGTTTTACATCCTCTTCATTTTCTGTGAGTGATATGGTGCCATCTGGTTAAGTTAGATTGTTAACATTTTTGCCACCAAAGTTTATTCAGATTTGTACTGTTACAATTCCTAAAAAATGTCTAGATTGCAATCCTGTCTCTTATCTTTTCCTGTCTTTCTTATTCATATTTATTGAGAATTTTATATAAAAGACAAATTTAAAGAAAACAAATGGAAAGAAAAAAGTAATGTAGAAAAGAAAAAAGAAAGTAAAGTTATGAAATATGACTTCTGACATTCTCTTCGACAGATAATTACAATCTTATAATCCCGCCTCTCTCTTAGATATTTTACAAATCGCTTCAGGACCTCACTTAATCCACATCTTTTTAAATCTTCTAACCCATAAATCATTTTATTTTTTTCTTCTCCCAGGAAAAGTCCATATAAAATTTCCAATCTTTCAGAAAAAGTTTTGTTGTTGTTTTCTCTGATCAGACAGGTCACTTGGTTATCTCAGCAGATTCTGTCATTTTCACAATGCATTTCACTGTTCTTCCATTGTTGTACTACAAAATCGGTGTGACACGGTTCATTTATAATATATTGTCCATAAATCCCAATTTAAAAAGTTCACATTTCTTACTTTATCTTTGTCCCAGTCTGTATCTCCAAAAGTTATTCTGACAGTGGCTTCTTGATGGTTGTACAATGATTGTGTTAAATGAATGAAATGTTCTGGGATATCTATTTCTCATAGGAACCTCTATAATTTTTTTCATTTTCAACACAATCAAAAAGACTTTGCTATTGCTGATTACACACACACACACACACAAAATTTATGTGCTTATGCCATGATCCAAAAACATTAACAATGTAGATTTAAATACCTCTTTCTCTTCTAATCTTGGGTTATATCTTTCTGCATATCATATTAGAACTATTGTGCCATAACTGGAGTAGACATGTGTTACTGTTCTTCGGGGCTGGAATAAGCACTGATGTTTTGCATTGTTTTGGCCATTCAGTGATGTCTCTTATTTTTGACAGTTTCATAGTTGCTTTTATTGATGTAAGCAATTGGCTGGAATTACCATGGTTTCAGGGGCTTTTATATTTGGGCAGCAGGAGTTTGGACTGTAAGACTTCCAAGGTCCTCTCCAACTCTGTTATTCTGTTATTCAACCTCATCTTCCAATACATCTGGCTATGCTTTCAGATTTCTAGTTATGTAAAGTTTCTAAATGTATTTCTTTCATCTATTTTGTTGTTTCTGATGATTAATTCTTCCTATGGTTTATGCATCGTATGCTCCATATGCCAGTTTTAACTATATTCCAGTGCTAAACTTCCAGAGCGGATATCAAGAATTGCACTAGAAAGAGCAATTTAACAGTGACCACTGTGCTGCTGCTTCAATTTGAGCTAATCCCCTCCATGGGATGATGCTCCCCTTTCTTAATCCCAATCCGCTCATAAATTTCTCTGGATGCAACAACTCCCAGATAAACTAATCACTCTCATCTCTCCTTTTCCTCCAGAGAAATCTGAATCTACTGTCTAAAAGCCCCTTGGCTAGGATCAAAGACCAAAATCTCTTATCTCATAGCTGTATTGAGATTTACCTCTGTGGGAACCCAGCAGAGGAACCAAATAAGATATTGGCATTAACTAGAGTTGTCAGTGTGAGAGAATTGCTGTAGTGAGATGTTTTAGGTTAGCTGGTGTAATATTTCTTATAGTCTGCAGCTTCTGCTTTGCTCTAACAGAAGCATTATTCTGTCTTCTTTCACAGAATGTTTCTAAGCAGTGAGAAATAGAAGACAATCTGCAGGAGTGTGTAACTCGTCAGTCAGGGGACACTATAAACACATCTATCAAAATGCTGTGTGTTACATTTTATTTGCTCAACCAGGCGCTCTCCAGGTAGACTGACAGCTCCTTATTTTGGGATTCAAACAACGAAAATATGGCATATAAACATTATAAATAAAATAAACTGTCAGAGCTCATATTAGGCAATCCCGATAAAGTGGCTAGTAAAATGGAAATGTGTTTTTTGTAGTTTAGCTTGTTCAACTATTCTTTTCTCTTTAAATGATTAGAATGCTTTTTTCTATCAGCAACTGGTTTCCTGGTTTCCCTTCCCTATAAACCTTTTCATTCTCCTTTCTTTTAATTCTATCTGCCTATAAGTACCTCCCTATCTTGTTCTCCTCTTTAACCCAATATCCTACACCTCTGAGGTCTCATCACTGTTCTCTTCTGCACCTCTCATTAAATGTTTCTTCATTCATCAGAAAGGAAAGGATTACAAGAGAGTAAGCAGGCACAGTGGGAAATACATATTGAAAGGAATGTAGTAGTGCTGCCAGTCCCAAGTCCACTAGGCAAACAATTTATTATTCCCTATTGTGTGGCTACTTAGTCTCTCTAATCCCTCCCTCCAAACTCCCTACTCTTCAAGATGGTGGAAAATGGGCCAGCCACAGAATAATATGCACTGACTATAATGGCAGTTATGTGACTGGGGGAATGCTCTGAAGATTGTAAACATGTACCTTGGAAGCAAAATTATTTTTAAGGTCTGTCGTAACTTCCAACAGTTGCTGCCCGGTAACATCAGTCTATTGTATTTTTATTGCTGTTTGTAAGTTGCCTAGAACACTTAAGGGAGTGGCTGGTCTAGATATTTAGAAATAAATAATTGCCTATCCCAGTAGCTCAAAGCCACCTTTCCTGAAATTTCAGAAGTTTTAAAACTGTAATGTCCCATACAGAAGAAAATTGGACTACAATAAAACCCACAGCTTAGTTTATTGATGCCTGCAAGATTTTATTTCATTCTACATTTTTTTAAATAACACAAACACAAATGTGGATAGGATGGCAACATTCCACAGTATAGATCAGTATCCAGCCCACCTGCCAGCAACAATGACCAGCATGTAGCCTGGCAAAAGGTATGCCCTCCTGAGAGATGGTTGGGGAGCCAGTCACAAAATAAAATTAAAAATGGGCAGCAAATTAATGCACTTTCCAAAGCAAGCAGTAGTAGAAATAGTTACACCAAAAAGCAAACATGCAGGAATAAAAAAACAGTATTTTTTTCAAAAATGACATTTCTGAATTTTGTTTTTCTACAAGTTCCAACTTTATTGGAAACACAGAAGAAATAAAGTATTTTTCATTGTGTTGTTTCCAAAATTTTTGTTAGGTTTAAAAATACCAATGGACTCTTCATATTAAGGTGAAATTGACCTTTTTGGACTTTTTTCCTCTAACATTTTTCTATAGTAAATATAATTTATTTAAAATGACTTTGTACAGAACTCAGTCTGGTGTGATAATTATTGGATTGCATTTAAATTGACTATTAAACTAATCCTAGAAAGCTGTAATCCTGAAATTTTAACAATGTAATCTTAACAATGGGTGCAATGTGACAACTTTTGTAGATTGAAAGAATTGTCTTGCCGCTCCATGAAATGTGGAATTGAACAGTAGCCCTAGATGTGACTCTAAACTGTATAGTCATCATAGTTTATTTATTTATAAATGTAATGAAATTATTTAACTCTTCAGTTTTGCCCAAGCACACTTTTGGCCAAGAAGTGCCTTGAATCATGACAAGAAAAAGGCAATAAAAGTACCTTTGGCTCTTCAACTATAAATAGCCAAATCAACATTTTTCCTGTTGATCTAGTAACTTCACTGGGGCTCCATTATGACAATTTCTTAACATACTACTTATTGAAAATGCACTCAGAACCATTAAAAGAAATGCTTTTTGCAATAATATGGAAGTTAATCATTCTGCATAAATTAAACACAATGAAACATTATAATAAAATAGGTAAATAACATTTCACTACCACAATCACAGCCAATTGATGATCACACTAGCTTTTCAAGTTCTAAATTGCTTAGGCAGCTGAAGGATTCAGGTATGATTGATAAGATTTTTTCCCCCAACTATAAAAAAGGTGATACCTTTTACAAAGGATGTTACACAGAAATTGTCACCCCATTTTTCCTCTTTCAAGACAAGCAGCCACTATGAAGGAATCCCCCATTATGTGGGTCTACAGCAAGGTGGGAAAAATACTAAAAATAACATTTTTTTATTTAGGTGAATGAGAAAAAAGGTCCAATTGCAATAATCTCGTAGGAAAATCATAAATGGGTTTATTTTGTCACATGTAAATACCTATTTCTTGAAAGAGAATGTGGGGTTATGAGGTGTGTGGGGTTTGTTTTTTTTCCTTTGAAGAAGTTTCTGTGGATCAAAGTTTTCTCCAAATGAAAGGAGACTGAAGGATGCTATGCAAGTTTCCAGAACTTTGTTTTTCGGGCATAGTAGTCTGGATTCCTACTTATTCCTAGTATTGAAAAACTAAAGTCCTAGTAATTCCTATGTATTTTACTATATCTCCTCAAGGATGCATCATTGAGATGATAATGGATTCCTTTAATGTTATGGTTGAATAGACTTGGCAGCTGGCAAGATAGACCTCACCAATTTCCTGATTTTCTACAATTTGCTCAGACTGCCTCCCACTTCATGATCCAAGTATTCCCTTCCCAATAAGATATGCTGAGTAGGCTGGGCAGACATCTTTTTCTGTTCTTGAGACCTGATACTTTCTGACACAGAATAGAAATAAGCACACTTGGGCTGATGCCCATCTACTCTTTCAAGTGATTTCTAGAAGGTTAGTTATCATAGTCTGCGGTAGCCAAAAAGGAACAAAAATCTATTATAGTCAACTGTAGTCTAGGAGAATTAAGCTATAATCCATACCAATCTTTAAGATGCTACCAGATGCTTTCATGTTTTTTAAATACTAGCATCTCTTCCTTTAAAAATTCTCACTTTGATGCCTATAAAATTCTCCTGCTGCAAATGTATATAGCCACAATTTTCCTTCCAATTATGAGCTCTTTTACACAAGGAAGGGGAGGGGGGAAATCACTCCCTAGCACAAATGAAAGCAATTAGTTTTTAAGTCTATTTCGCACAAGTCAATTTTAAGCTGACTGTTCTTTCCCGAAATATTTTATACAAGAAAAACACATCATAAAGTCTCCATGTATAAAACTATGTGATCAAAGAGGAACATTCAAGGGCATATTTAAGAATAAAAGGAATCATCATAGAGTGTCTTAAAATTCAGACATCAAATGCAGGCAGGAGAGCCTTGTTTCCTGAAGCAAACAATTGCCATTTTGTAAGAAATTATATTGCTTTATACATACTGTGTTGCTGGAAAAAAATACTTTCAGTTGGATTTGGCCTTTGCCTGCACAATTCCTAAACATATTAGCCTTGTTCTGTGGCTCATGTTTTGGGGAAGTGACTTCCACGTCTCCAAAAACTACAATGAGATACTGTATCAGCCATCCTTTTTAAAGCCATAATGGTCAAAACTGAATCGAAAAGTTTAATTGGAATGAAAAAGAAGTATCAAAAAGGAACCTGGAGGAAAGTATGGACACGTGGAAGAACAAATAGTCTCCATCACAATATTCAAAACATTGCTAGAGACTAGAGAGAAATGAGAGATTATCTTCAAAGGATTGAATTGCATGCATTCATTCATTGCATATTTTGATGAAAATAATTTGTTTTTTGTTTAAGTGCATTTACTGCTAAGTTTATTCATTAGAGGTTCTTTTCTTTGAAAAAGCGACATTAGAAGAACGTATGTGCTTCATAATCTCTCTCTGTAATACCCATGGCTTCAATGCAGGAATTTATCTGTAGCAAAGTGACATTTGGCACCACATTTTATATCTGTATTTGTAATCTCAATACAATACATCATGATAGCAACCTATATCCTGACCTCGTGCTGACAATACAAATCTATGCATCTTATCTTAAATATTTTCATAGTGCATCCAAGATTCATGCTATAGGACACCACCTATGTATAGCAGCTGGAATATCCCATCTAACACATAAGTTGTTTTGCTGGCATTTCAAATCTTAAGACTGATTTTTAAGTCTACAGTTCAAAGCACACTTTCTTTACATGTTCCAAAACCAACAGTGATTAGGTCTGAAATTCAGTTGTACAATCTTAGACCCATTTATAACAGATGCAAAATTTACACTACAACCAAATGCCAGTTTACATGCCATTTCCAATGGCCACTGCAAATGCTTCCCAAGTATAACAGTTAAGAGCCAGCTGGACATGGCTTTCTATGTCTCTTCAACAGCTAGTTAGTCATCAAGCCCATCCTAACAATACACTCGATTGCTGGAGTTCAGTTTTTGTCACATGCAATATGTGACTAGTGGAAGATCCATTGAAAAATATTTAAATGAAAATGAAATTTGATTAAATGCTTTCTTGGCATACTTGCTCTTAGCTTGCCATTAACATTTCCCAAAGTTTGTAATGAGCAGGAGCTGGTGAGGCTGGCTAGCTATTTGGCAAAACAGTTTTAAAAAGATGATAAAAATAATTCCCAGAGCTATCCCACAAAGGAACTACTTTTTAAGAACACTACGGGTAGGTGCACAACAGCTACCACTTCTGTTGGTAGAACTGCTATTGCTTGGCTTGAACAATGTGGATAAAATCCAGGCAATTTTATGGCAAGTGGGCGGCTTCAATTTGGCAATGCGCCAGGCCAAAGAAGCCAATAATAGTCTGTAAGCAAAATGATGAGGCACACCATCAAATGCCCTGCACTGACATAATGAATTTGGCTTCTGACAAGTGTGTAGTTCTGGTCTGCATCTTGGCTTGCTTGTGTTGCTCATCTGCAATCTGCCAGTGAGGATCCTCCATAAAGTTCCTTTCCACCAAACCAGAAAATGTAACTAAAGTGCAAATAGACTCAGGTTCCTCCAACTGTTTCAAATGTTTAGTATTTTTATTACTAGTATTGCCATCTTCACCTTGATATCATATGAGATTTGGTCATATTCTTCATTCTGGTGGTATTCTTCAATTAAAAGGCAAGAACAGAAGAGGGATGCTTATGCCAAATAGAAGAGATTGGAAGCTGTCATGAGTACCATCATGGTAATACGCAAACATTAGATAATGTCAAAAATAGTGCATTGAAGAATATCCGATAATCATAAAAAACAGGCCATGTAATCTTTGGATCTTATTGCTTGCAAATAGTTTGAAAATTATCATTATAGAAAAATTGTATCAAGTCATTTGTTATTCAGTCTTCACTGAGAACAGCTTCCGTCTTTCCTGCATCTGCAATGAATAATTGAAGAGATGGTTAAACAGCCATGCAACAAAGAAATAAACAAATTCAAGCACAACCCCTGCACAAAGTTAATCAGCACGAACATTTCATATGCTCTTTGATAATTTTTCTATATTTTTGTTGTAGAATACACATAAAATTATAAAACAATATCATGGAAGCATGAAACATTAACACACACACACACACAAAAAAACCCCCCAAACCCATCAGGAAAAGTAAATCTAACTGTAAATTAAACATAGAATGTGCACTTAATTCCACTTCCAAATTTTCTTCAGAATGCTTGAGCAAAGAGAATTTTAATTTAAGATTGAAAAGAGTCAATCCTATCATCTTTGGGAAGATTACACAGAAAAGATTTATTTTTGTACACACGTAGCATTTCTCTGAACAAAGATACACAGATAAGAATTTCCTGTGAAGTTCTTGGTAAAGGCAGGATGGTATGAAAGGTATTCTTTGAGATATTGAATTGAGTGTTATCACCGTGTGTGTGTGTGTATGTGTGTGTGTGTGTGTGCGTGTTAGGGGTTATTGCTATTATTTTTATATTGCCTTTTTATCTTTGTAAGCCACCAGGAATCACTGAGAGCTGGGTAGCCATATAAATTTTCTTAAATAAAAGAAATATTTAGACACGACATGGGCATAGAACAGCCTCCAGAAACTTGTTTCAATGTGTAGCTTGTATTTCTTGACTGGGCAAGGTGTTGTCTATATAATTAATTCTGCGACATCATCAGAACACAATAGAACGTGTTCCTGGAATGCATGGGAGTTAAAAATAAATTCTCATACCAACTAAATTCCTGAATTTCTTTTTGGCTTCTGCTCTTTCCTCAGCATCGAAATACCACACAGTCATGGCATACCTACAAAAGGGGAGGAAAATCCATGATCCATTGAGACTTTATTATATCTTTGGAAATTCACAGAGCATACAATTATTTATTTAATTAATTAATTTATATTGCTGCCTATTCGCCCATAGCGACTTGTATACCGCCCTTCTCCCAAAGGACAGGGTGGCTAACAACAATTAAAAACATCTAAATATAAAAGTTAAAAAGGAATTAAACATCAAACTCAATAAATCTACAGAATTAACAATAAAACCAGACATACAATTAAGAACAGTTAAAACCCAAAATCAGCCCAGACCGGCTTGTTGAAATAACCAGGTCTTCAGGTTGAAGCAGAAGGATGGAGGTTGGAGGCCATCCGAAGCTTGAGGGGTAACTCATTCCAGAGAGTCAGTGTGCCCACAGAGAAGGGTCTCCCCCTGGGGGTCGCCAGCCGACACTGTCTGGCCAACAGTTTTTCTTCTGCGCATGCCCAAGATGGCGGTTGGCCACTGATCTCCGCTTGACGGCCCAGGGCAACCTTGAGCTCCGGGCTGGGTCTTCGGCGGCCGTCCTTCCATCCAGGCCCTTGGACGGATGGCAGAACGTCCGCGGTGGGGTTTGAGCCCCCGCCGCGAGAATTGGTGGCGGGAGGGCGGAGATCGCCGCGGATGTTGCCGCGGGGGCTGGTTTTTGTTCTGCGGCCTGCGGCCCTGTGATGAGGCAACAGCGGTGCTTCAAGCTGGTGGAGGGGTATCGAGCTGGCGGAGCTGGTGAAGGCCATCAGCTGTTGGTTGGGCCGGCTACGGAGCGTATTGGACCACTGGGAGGTTCTGGGGCTTGGCTGGGCCCTCTCTCCCTACGCCGGCGGCCTCCCGGGATGGTGGCTTGGATGGACTTCGGGGCCGCACAGGGAGGCTTTGCCATTGTGCGTTGTGCTGCCAGCGGCTTAAGGAGGAGGTGAGCCCTGGACTATGGTCGGCCGACGTTATGTTGAGCCGATGGATGATATCTCCCCCTTCCCCCCGGCCTATTTTTGGCTTAGCTGGGGTGGTAAGCCTCGTTCACCTCACCCGCCCCCCTGGACCATCTTTATGTTGGAACGGCCTGGTACACTCGAGCCGGCCTGTCCAACAGGAGGGGTGTGTGGCTGGCACCGGCCCCATTGTATGGCCCTTGGCAACGATCTGAGACTTCCTTCCTGCTTTGGCTGGGGACTTTTAAGACCACTGATTATCACAGACCACCAGTTTCCATCTTTTGGGCGGTCGGACTGATTCCCTGGCCGGTGAGATTGGATTGGACTCATTGGACCTGCCCTGCTGTCATACCCTTGTCCTTTTTCCAGACCCATGAAATTCCGGCTTGGTGAACATACTGCGCAGTGCTGTGAGAGGGCGCTGTGGATCTGAATGGAACCATCTGACCCTGTGATATGACTGACCCTGTCAGCCGTTGTGAGAGAGCAGCTAGCACTGGACTTTTTGGGTCCCACCAAGGATTATCACTCTCGGACTTTGCCTACGGATTCGGTTGTGACCCCTGTGGCTTTGCACAGTGGACATTATGATGCTAACATATTCAGTGGCAGATCTACATTCCCTGAGGGGCGCCCCCAGCTCCCAGGATTGGCCTATCAAAGCGTTGCCTTAAGGACAGGTTTTGGGGACCCCGAGAGGTGGCATGCGACACAGAAAAAACTGTGGGGTTTTTTAAAGAAATGTTTAAAGAGGTT
>JANHFR010002303.1:60053-71214 GCA_032468015.1 Mimophis mahfalensis | reverse complement strand
GGTTGGTTGGGGTGGGGCGGCGTGGGGAGAAGCAAGATACCTGTCTTCCAGCTACGTCACATTCTTGCCACTGTGTGCAGGAAAACAAGTTGTACTGTTAAAAAAAAACCTCACGAGTTCAAGAAGTTGGAATTAATTAATTGACAACCCTTTATTTCCCTCTATGTAAATGAATTATCATAATGCATTCCTAGGATAAAAATTGAAGTGTTCCACTTCAGATCTTCACCCTCATATAAGGTGACTTGGCCCTTCCCATTGGGATCAGGAAAAAGCATCTCTCAGAGCCATATAAGACTTTCCACTACGCATACATAAACATCATAATGATAGGCACACTGATAGTTAATAATCAACTTCTACTTCAATTACAAACTGGACTAAACCTGCGCTATAAAAGCAGACTCTAGACCAGCAGACAGGCCAGATAGGGGGTCAGGTCTGTTGCTAATGCAATGAGATTTATATCAATGGCTCATTGGTGTTACCCAAGTAATCAATGAGAAATAAATGCCTTAAGATGTATAACCTACCATGGAGGAACCCTGATTATTTCCTAGTTCATCGATCATGCTGGAAACTGCTACACGAAGAAAGCAAGAGTATTAATCTCCTAACCCAAGAAGCAATGACCCCTCCCCACACCTTCCTTTTCTCTTCAACAGATACAGCTTTTTTCCTCAAATGGAGATATATAAATATATATGGTTTGTCCTTTGGATATGGAACCTAGAGAGATGCTGCCACCATCTGACAATAAGAATTGTGTTTTAGATATTTAAGCTAGAGTTACCCTCAGTTTAGGTTAAAAACAGGATGCATTAGAAGAGGCAGTCAACCACAGCATTTTTATATTAAACTGTCTATGAAGGCTTTCTTACATTCTGTTTAAATATCAAGGTGACATGATAGCAAAAAAACAAAGGGAACAAAACACTGATTCAACCTTCAATGTTGAAAATATTTGTCTGAATACATAATAGCACAACACGAATGACTCCTCCTGGCTGGTGACTACATACGGGGGCAAACTTTATAGAAAATAAACAACTGGGTGTATTGTAGTGTAATTGTACTACAATGACTGCTTCTTTGTTTTAAAAGAAAAACTGTGTTCTTCAACCAGATTTTCACAATTGCACTAAAAGCACAAAAGCACCCAAGCTATCCACAGTCTGTCACCATTAAGAGAAGGACAAAACACATATTTAAGATGTTCTCCTTGTTTCCCAGAGTTACTTAAGTCCTCACTTCACAGAATAGCTCCTTGAAAGCCTAAAGGAAACTTTTCAAAAAGCTCCAATTTTTGACAGGCAGAAGTTTTCCCAAGGGCAGAAGCTCTTACCACATCAAGGCCTTGCTCTGTAATATAGGAATCTGACAATTGTTGATATGCTTCCACAATCAGTCAGCAAACACAAGGCATTTCTACGTCTCTTTGTGCTGTGTTTTCTACTATATAGGACCCAATCTATACAACCTCCTCGATACAGTATTCCAGAAAACCAAACCAAGCGTCTGTTTGGGGCTATAAAATTGTCCCTAATCTAAACTTAATGCTGCCAAACATCCTGTTGTAGCTAAACATTGTAATTAGTGAAATAACCACAGTATTTCAATAACCTTATTAACTGCTGTAAATGCAATTAATTTTTACTGTCAAAAAATTACTTTTGTTGCAACACATTATTACTCTGATTCTGTATAGGTTGGCAGTAATTTACCCCCACTCATACAGAGGTAGTGAAACCTTTTACGGAACAATGCCTGTGACAGCTAAAAGGAAGGATGGCCAACTACAAAGGGGATATTGACTTGATTCTCTAAACTACAGCAACTTTGTTCTCATTGACCATTAAATTCTGCATGCTGATGCTTTTGAGAAAACAAAAGATAAAAGTTATGTGGAATTCAAATGTCATGATTTTCTGGATCAGTTAACTAGTTAAGATCATTGCTGCATCCAATTATTAAAGTAGATGGGGCAGAAATTTGTGCAAAGGCTACAGACAGCTATCCTGGGCAATAAATATGACCTTTGGCAAAGTTTCTAATTTAGATTGCCAAAAATTCAAGAATTCAGCATCTGTTGCCTATATTTAATATAATATCATAAAGATAAGGTAGGAATGTTATCAATAAATACATGTTATACGAGATAGAACGTATCTCGTACACATATGTAAGTTAACATGCTAGCCCAGTGAAGATTAACAGGAAAAATTACAACACATGTTAAACCTTAAATTTATATAAACTGGAGAAGAAATAACCCCTAATGGTCTAAGGGAGAGAAGAAATGGCAATGGCTAGCTCTTATTTGGAAGTCAATATACTAAGAAAAGTTAGTCTAGAAAAAAAAATCATAAAGCTGAATCAGAGTGTGTTGATGTCGAAGTAAATTATTCTTTAAAAATAAAGAACAGATTGTTTCTGGTCCGCTGTTAGTAAGGGAGGAATGAAATAGAAGAAAGCATTGCTCTGCCCCTCAGAATGGGGATTGTCTTTTAGACTGCAAAATATGGAATAAGTGTCCTACACAAACAAACACAAAAAAGGCTGAAATGGGGGCTTATCATTCTTTGGCACTTGAGTCAACCCTGACCTTCCCTTTGTTGGCTTTCTGAGGATAGGATTTATCCCAGCTGTTAGAAAGAGTTGGCTCTTAGAATCTCCCTCTCCAAGGTCACAGCCCTGATCACCAACTCCAGAGAAGGGGAAACAGACACATATTATGTTCCTTGGGATAGTCTACATGTATTCTTCAAAAATAAGAAACAAAATGAGCTTACATATACCTGCAAGCACAATGGATTGACTGGATGACTAAGGTAACTCAATACCACAGACTATAAATCATAGCGAGGGGTGTCTTTGGACTTCTCCTTTGCCTTTTCATGTGAAAAGTCAACTTAACATATTTGTAGTGTTATCATAGGGTTGGCCCAAGACATTTCAATCTCTAAAGATGAAAAGCAAATAGCAAACTCCCCATAAATCAAGGTACAAAGGATCTAAGATTTGGCACTTGAAGCAGAATTCCAATAATAGTCAATCCCTAACACTAATTAAATAATGACAAGGCAACTTTCCTTAGCCCCTACAGTCAGGTGATTGGGGTGAACACCTCACTTTTACTAGGATAACCTCCTTAATCTGCTGGTGTGGAGTTTCTCAGAGATGACCTTGGAGAAATTGCACAGCAACAGTTACAAAAGCAGGTTTTCAGCCCCAGAAATGAATATATTAGAAAGATGCTTAAACTGGCTTTGCCTTAACTCCCTAGGATATAAGTCGGAGAGAAAGAAAAACACAGACAGCTTTCAAGTGCCCATTACTAAAGCTTATCTCAATAAAGTATACTTACAACCATTCTTGAAGAATCTGTTTCTTGACCTGATCTACCAGGAAGATATTTTCCTGAGGGACTGAAACACATCTATGCAGCTAAATAAAAATACTGCAGTTCCAATATTTCTGAAGGCCTTATTTTGCTATACATATATAAAATATTATAAGCCAAGACTTGTTTTCCAATCCTCACATATTTACTTCTGGAAGATAGTTTTAAAAAATAATATTAAATTTAATATCTCTCTATAAAATAGACTGTGAATGTGTGTGTGTGTATGCCTCTTCAATAGCTGGACCAATCTCAACCAAACTTGGCATACAGATACCCTCCGGCAACAAACACTCTGAGGGTCACACAAGCCACTGCGGGGCGGGGTCTGTGACCCCTAAAAAGTATGATGAAGTGCTGACTCCTTCACAATGGCAATACTGCCAATGCCTTCACAGTATGCCACAAGAGGTGCAAGAGAGCAGCACCATGCCGCGCATGCACTGCAGGCCTTCCAGGGGGCTCTGAAAATGGCAGCCATCAGGAGGAAGCAGCAACAAGATGAGGTCAGCTCTGCTAAGAGTGGGCCAGCTGGCAGGTGAGTCACAGCAAGCGAGCAGCGCAGCTTTAGGGTCCGCCAGCAGAAGCAGACCCTGAAGGCCATGCCTCCTGTTTCTGTTCCCCGCCTTTATCAGGCCCAACTATACTCCAGTGAAGCCGGGTAAACTGTTAGTAAATTCATATAGTATTAAATCTAGTAAAATGAGGGTTTACTGGCTTTCTCATGTATTTTTCTGATAACCCCTCTGCTATTAATTTTTTTGACAATGAAAGGGATAAGTTAAAATAAGATATTCATTTTTATATACTATCCCAAGTAAATAGTCAAAAAAATATCATATTTTAAACAATTTGCATAATGTCCATTCAGTCCAGCTGGACTTTTTCTCTTAATTTTCAGCATTGACTTAAAAAGTATTATGATATTACGATTATCACACAAAAGCCATATTGTTGCACTGGTGCAGTGGTTAAAATGCAGTATTGCAGGCTAACTCTGTCCATTGCTAGGAGTTAGATCCTGACCGGCTCAAGGTTGAGTCAGCCTTCCATCCTTCTGAGGTCGGTAAAATGAGGACCAAGATTGTTGGGGGCAATATGCTGATTGTAGGTAAACCACTCAGAGAGGGCTGTAAAGCACCGTGAAGCAGTATGTAAGTCCAAGTGCTATTGCTATTACACTATTATGAAAAAACAGTAACTTTCCTTAGTGTCGGGCCTAGAAGCTTTATATTAAAATTTATTGTTTTATCCCAAAAAATATAAAAGTAAAGAATAAATAGATTTTTATTTTACTATATTCAGGTAGCACAGGCAGAATACAATAAAATAGCTTTTTAGATGTTTTATTTTTACTATATTCAGAAAATCTTGGATTTCATACAAACCCCCATGAAAATGAGATGACAGAAAACTGTTCAACCGTTATTACATCTGCCACATGTGCTCAGTGACTTCAAGATGAACATCTCAAACAAAATCTATGCTGAGACAATTTTTCCATGTGCTATTCAACTGTATGGTTATCTCGGATCATAAGTGGAAATCTCAAATTCATGAAAACCAGGGATTACTTGTTAGATTGTAACTAAATGGTAGTCAATTAATTATTTTTAGCAGCCAAATATCACACGCAGAACAGTTCACATTTAATTAAGATGCCCAACAAAGACATATAGTAGGAAAAAAACATCTATGTAAAGAGATGTAAAGTTATTCCATCTTTTATTCAGTATATAACACATGCCTAAAACAACCAGAATGTAAAACAACAGAACTATTAATTTTCACTTGCTACTAAGACACAATTAACTGCTGTCTGACCTAAGATGTAAGATCTCTGCATAAACTGTTTCCCCTTAGCACATTCCAGATTTTTTCATTTACTTATGCCCATAAGCTTGCGAAAGAAGAATGACGTTTATTGAAGCAGCTGATTCAAGAAGGAAATAAAGATACCAGCGAAATTTGTAAACTCAATTAGACACCTGGAATTCCTTTTCCAACCAAACAGGTTTGCCTTTCAGCAGATACACTTGTTCACATCAATCAGCATAATGAACATCCATGTGTTTCCATTCATTAGGGATATTTTTCATACATTATTCATTTTGAAAGCATTTCTGGGGGTGAAAATAATTATAATAAAATATGTAAGCAGAAGTCGATTATTCCATATTTAGACAACCAATGTCCATCTACTTGGATATCCTCCAGATGTATGGAAACTAACTCCCAGAATTCCCATGTAGTAAGTGTGTAGCACATCGATGAGGAATTCTAGGCATCAGAGTATCAGGCACCACAAGGCCTTGGGCAAGACAAGATTCTCCTGTGAACTGTGTGGATTCACACAAAACTAAACCCTAAAATGATTTGTCTGCATTCAGAGAACTTTAAGGATCAGAGGAATATGTTATATCAGTGGTTCTCAACCTGTGGGTCGGGACCCCTTTGAGGGTCGAACGACCCTTTCCCAGGGGTTGCCTAAGATCATCGGAAAACACATATTTCAATACAAATACAGGTGTATGTGAAAATAATTTTATGGTTGGGGGTGACCACAACATGAGGAACTGTATTAAAGCTGCATTAGGAAGGTTGAGAACCACTGTGTTATATGAACACAGACTTTTGACAAACCATGTTGGTTATGTCTGTACTAAGCTATAAACATTGTTTGCTTTTTTTTGCATATTGTGCACGTCCAACAATTTATCCAACAACCATAGTTAAGCAAAATGTGGGTTATTATTCACTATGCTCAATACGATTACACTTTATCTATGGTATACAGGCTTCCAGCCTGTATATCCTACGTAGTTTCCTTTGCGGAATGGAGAGAAATCACTTCAGAAGGAGATGACACCCGGACAGAATTTCATCCATTTCATTCCAGTTTAATATAAATACTGTAAATCCAATTTATATGGATCCTTTTCATGAATCCATTATGTCAAAAATGACGCTAATCCTAACACATTTTTAGTTGGATGTAAGTTCTTCTGAATACAATAGGACTTTTTCCAAATCATCTTTATTTTTTCATTTTAATGCAGACATCCTCATGAGCCCAAAGGTACTGAATACAAATTCTGTATGCTGAAGGTGGCAGACAAACTAATCAGAGACAGGAAGCCCCTTGCTATCTGGGAAGCAAACATCTAAGCATTGCAAAGACCAAAGATAAGAGTTAATAGGCACAATATGAAAAAGATGTCATATGAGATGAATCCATTTCCACCAAAGTGCAAAAAAAAAAAAAAAAAAAAAAAAAATAAAACAGGAAACCCAAAAATTGGAGAAGGAAAACCCCCAAATCTACTGAGAGAAAATCTGGAGTGATGCAAAGTCTTATGGAGGAGAATGCTACAGAAACACTCCATGCTGTAACATTTTATTATTGATAATCTTAACAATCGTAATTGCTGTAAAAATATTTTGAAGACTGGGCAGTTTTCTTCTGTTTGTGATACCAAACAATATTCCATTCAAATTCACCAATTGCATATGCATAGGGTTATTTCCAAATGAATTGGTTAACTTTTGAAAATTAATACATTTTAAACGGTTAATTACGCTATTAATTTCCTGAATGAAATCACTAAGCCATTTCTATATATATTTTGTTAACAATCAAGACCATGTTAGAAGTCCATATCCTCCAGATGTTTTGGGACTACATTTCCCAGAATTCCCTGGTAGCAAGAGTACGGCACATTAATGAGGAATTGTAGGTGCTGAAGCAGGGGTGTCAAACTGGCGGCCACGCCCACCCCAGCTCCACGAATAGGAAAAACATCTTAAAACGTCACATGCTGGCAACATGATGCAGTGAGTTTGACACCCACGCACTGAAATATCAGACACCAGAAGATAAAAAAGGACTGTTCTATGCACCATGGTTCATACAACAAACACTAAACCATAAAATACTTTCTTTGGGTTAGAGAATTTAAGACTCAGAAGAATACAGTAAAATAAATATAAAAAATAAAAAATTAAGAATGGTTCATCAAAATTTCAAAAACATGTTTCAAAGTTCTTTTAATGGTTCCTAAGTGCTTCCTCCTTTTCTTCTAGAAGTATTTGATGATGGATGTCACTGTTTTAATCTCCACAGTAGGTTAATTTGCTTCTATTTAATTCCCAGGAAAGGTTGCTTACAGAATCCAAAACTTGGGTTCTGTTTTATAGGAATAAGAGCAGAGTAATAACCAGTGGCAATACTGATTTACAATGCGATTAAAATTAACCTGCTGCTATATCTTGATTCCAAGAACACAAAATAAAAAGCATGGTATACCAAGAATTCAGATAAAACCACCGGGCATTTAAGTGGCATGATGGATAAAGAATCATTTATGGAGCAGAAAGTTGAGAAACATTTAAAACATGCGGTCCACTAGACAATTAGCTCTCCACAAATGATATCCACAAAACTGGATTATCAGTCTTCGTTAAAGATTCTTCTATTCCCCAGCCAGAAGATTCACCCTCTCAGAAATGTGTATGCTGTCATGGTTCAGGTCAAGACTTCTATATAGACTGCTGATCTATATTGATCAATAATTTCTACAGCAAATGTTACTCTATGAATCCTTACATTTTAAACTCTACTTTTTGCAAGAATATGACTAAAGTAAAACCAAGAGCACTTGAAAAATTATACCATTATATAGATCTTCGTGAATCCAAATTAAATATTCTAACTTTTGCATCAAGTTTTTAACAGAATGGGATGTTGTTTTTTTCAGACTGAACTTTTTTTCCAGTCTGCCACACAACTGGATGAAAACATTTTCCAAACAGTGTTCTTATTTTTCCACAGGATTCTAGAGTTAGGTCTCCTTGTTCACACTGCTTAAACCAAGTTAAATTAGATAACTGGTTAAGATGAGAGATAGTATTTTGTTCATCAGCAACTTTCATAATCTGTTTCTTTTGAAGAGTCTCAGTGATAAACTGATGTCTTAATTATTAAATATAATAGCACGGTGATATTTAAACTATAAGCACTGGCAATACATCGACAATGCATGATATAAAATAATCTGAAAAGCATGTTTTCCATAAAAAAAAAACAGAAAACATAAAAGCAGAGGAAACAAAAGTACTATATGTCAAATTGGAAAATTGTAACACCTTGTTTTTGTTTTAAAAGAAGGCAAAACAAGAAGAAATTAAACCACTCAAAAACCTATACCTGAAAATAGTATCAACTAATCTTACTTGATAAATACAATATAAACATTTTAATACAAAGCTACAGCAACTGCTCCGGGATCTCCGCCAAAGCTGAATTCCTTCATCTGATAAAATGATTTTTGTGTTCTATTTACAATTCTAGTGATTTTGGTCCAGTTTGATGAACACTAGGCAATAACACATGTCCTTGGTTAGAAAAAGAAAGACAAACTGTGAATATTTCTCCAGGATCATCTACTATAAACTACTTGCAACACTGCTTTCCAAATCTGAAATCCTTTTGGGACCTATAATAAACAATAGTAATTTCAAAGGTGTTAAATCTTCAGCAGTGCAATAGTGAATCTTGTTCACATTGCCGCTAAATTTTAAGCCCAGAAGAGAAACATATTCACACACCTGAAGCTTACCGTTCTATGAGATTTAACAGTCACAGTGATTCTTCAAGATATGCACAGCTACCAATGGGGAGAAACAGTCATTAAGAGTTGGATCCAAAACAACTTTCCACAACTGAAGTTGAGATGAGGATTATGACCATCTTACATTCATCTGATTCAGTGAGACTTAGTTGTCTTAAAACCTTACCCACATCAAACTTTATCCATACTTAGTGCCGGTGGTCCTCAATTTACCACCATTTGTTTAGTAACCATTCAAAGTTACAACGGCACTGAAAAAAGTGACATGACCATTTTTTACATTTACAACCATTGCAGTATCCCATGGTCACATGATCGAAATGTGAATGCTTGGTAAACGGTTCATATTTATGGCAGTCCTAGGGTCATGTGATCAACCTTCTGACATACAAAATCATTTGGGAAGCCAGATTCACTTAACAACCGTGCTACTAACTTAACAACTGCAGGAATTCACTTAGCAACCGTGGCAAGAAAGGTCATAAAATGGGGCAAAACTCAGTTAACAACTGTTTCACTTAGCAACAGAATTGTGGGCTCAAATATGATCATAAGTCAAGGACTACTGTACTTTTTCTCTGACCTGGCAAAAACAGTGGAATTATATCAATGCAAGATAAACTATTAACTATTATATGAGACATTACAATTTGGCAATTCTTTAGGCGAGAAGCAAAAAAGTGCTACATTTGCACCCTTGTGCACTCCAAGCATAGTTTCAAAAACATTGTGTAACTTTCTAAGATATAATTAGATTTTTTTAGAAACTTATGCAAGCATGCCTTAACCTTCTTCTAGGATTTGTTAGCACACCAACATTCTTTCAGTTAATGTCAAGGCAGAACTAACCAAAAGCATTTGATCCACCAAGTTTCACTTTCCATTGTGATGGGATATAAATGCAATAAAGAAATAAAATATACCTGCCCAGCATTTTTTTAAGATGGTGTATAGCAGTATGTAAAAATGATGAACTATAATATTAAGATTAGGCTATCAGGACACAATTATTTTGTTTTTGAGTTACTTTAATAGAAAACATCTTTTGTGCCTGTATAAAATTTTATCTTAGTCTATTTAAGACTAAAAACAATGTGACACTTATGCTTTCAACTATGTAGATATTATACCTGCTTATGTTTTTTATACCTGCTTATGTTTTTTTAAAATGGAAAACATTACCATAATTACTACTTGCAAGTACTGATTTTGCATAAACACTCCAGATTGGTTTTATAACTATGCAATGTCATGATGAAATCTTACTCAGTACAAAGACACTTGTTCCCAAGATCATAGCCCATTTAAAATAATTATTTTAAATTTGAAACATTTTGTAATTAAATACTTCCTGTTGCAAATGCAACAAATTCCTAATACAAATATAAACAACCTTTGGTTGCAATGTACATTTGATTCTTTTTAAAATTCCAACACTTGGGAATAGCTTTAAGTAAAACGTAGATATGTCTTCCAAGCGTTCATTTAAAAATTCTTGGATTAAAATAAAGTCACACCCCGTACATTTTATAGTCAAGGTTCTATTTAATATTTTTTCATCCTGCCTTGAGACTTTTAGTTGTCATCCCAACATAAGCAGGCACCAGATGATGGAAACTGCACCACTGTAACCAGAGGATATGACTATGCCATTTCTTCAGCATGCTAAGGAAATCAGGAACACCCTGTGGTAATGTGCATTATTTACATCATGGATGACATTCTCTTCCTTTCCATTTTTAGGGCTAGACAGCATGACAGGCTCTGCACTGTCCTTAGGCTATAATTAGGTCAATTGGATAGATGAAGTTTGAGTTTACTACCATGGAACTTTAATGTTTAGTTCCTACAGGGCAAAGATCAACTATATACTGTGGGAGGTATATTTAATTTGGAAAGTGACTGGAAGAACATGAAATTGAGGGTCTTTTCTATGTTAGGTATCAGAGCCGGGGTGGTGTAGGGGACTAATGCCTCCTAAGGTACTAACAGCTGCCTGCAATTAGTGCAGGTTCGACTCCCACCAGGCTCAAGGTTGACGCAGCCTTCCTTCCTTTCGAGGTAGGTAAAATGAGGACCCAAATTGTGGGGGCAATAAGCTGACTGTGTAAAATGCTGCTTGGGGGGG
>JANHFR010002303.1:39664-50726 GCA_032468015.1 Mimophis mahfalensis | reverse complement strand
ACCCTTTGGCCTCTGCCTCCCAGCAATTTGCCTTGCAGCAAACAGCCTGTTTCATCTGATTGCTGGTTGGATGCCTTCTGACCATCAGCTGTTTCAGGCTGCAGAGATTGTCATTGCCTATTGCTGCATCCGAGCCTCCCATTTTTGGGTGGTGGGGTTTGGAGCGGGTGGAAAATGGATGCCGACAGAGGCAGCATAGGCCATAGCAATTCCAGCAGCCTGAAAGAGCTGATGATGAGACCAACCAGCAGTCAGCTGCTTGTGCTAATCAGGCTGTGCTGAAACTGAAACTGAAACTTGCTGTTTGTTGCAAGGAGGCAAATTGCTGGGAGGAATTTGTTTTCTTCCCCACAAGGATTATACTTGGATTATATAAGGATTATATAAAAGCATTTTATACTCCAAAAAAATACAGTAATCCATCCCAGTATTGGACAAGTATTATATTTACCTGAAAAGGATAAAGCCAGAAAGAGAAGGGGGGAGGAAGGGAGGGAGGGGGAGATGAAGAGGAAGAAGAAGAAAAAGAAGAGGGGGGAGGAGGAGGAGGTGTGGATAAAGTTAGAATTTTCCCATCCCCCATTTCAAGAGGAATGTCCCTCCCCCTCCAAAAAAAGTTGGGGGGGGCACAGGTATTGGACACTGAAGGAAAGATACTGCCCAGAGTTGCTCTATGAGGAAGATGGGTAATCTCTAAATATGATAAAAAATAAATGATATAAACAAACCATTCCTTTGGGCATTGAAAAAAGTAGAGTGGTGAAAAGTAAGTATGCATTATTAGCCATCAATTTTGCAGCTTCTGAAGGAAGGAATGAGTCCTCGCCTCCCTGAAGATTATCAGAATTGTGTGACTCTGTTTACTCTTCACACACAAAGAGGCTGCTAAGTCCAGAAATGCATTAGAAATTATCCAAGCAAGAGACAATAAGGCAAAACTAAGAATAATACTAAAAGATGTAGCATTATAATCATTAGTTAGGTTTCACATTGTATACAAGTATCCAGAAAAATCTACATGTTGTACTGGGAAATCCATAATAAATTCCCATTTTTTTCTTTGTTAGCTAAATAGAGTTTTTTATTAATGAAATTAAGTAAATCCTCTGCTGATCTCCCTCCCTGATTGCCTTTAACACTGCTGTTTCCTCCTTAAAATGCCTACATCATACCTGAATCACACTTCCCCAAATAAATAACAGCTGTGGGGATGATTACGATCAGGAAAATAGAGAAACTTTAAACATCCTTGCTTTACTTCCATTTCCATAAACACTTGCCAATATCCCGATATTTACTTTATTTAAAATGGAAAATTACAAAAAGTGAATTACCCTTTAGGGCTTTCTTAAGAGCCTGTTACAATAGGGTTTGGCAAGCCCCAATTAATGTACAGATAGTCCTGTACTCAACAACCATTTGTTCAACTCCAAAATTCAGAATATAAATCACAGGTCAGTATTCTTGGAGATGTTAGTCAATGCTTTGCAGCACTGGTTAGGGCATGTCAGGTCCAGAAACCAACCTGCAATGCAACAAAACATTTTTTGAATCTGGCCAAATGGCAGAGTCTCTTTCCATTTCTTTTTCAAAAAGAATATTTATCTCTGGGACAGATTCTGCAGTGGCCTACAGTTGGCCTTGTAATCCCAGTGCGCCTAATGGATCTGCTACATGTTTAATCATAATAATTAAAGGCACGGTGTGATCATTCAAATACGTGCTTCTCTGCACACATAAGGTTCTGAGAAAGGGGAAAACGTGTCATAAATACTTCCTCCAGTGTTGGTTAAAAAAATTCTGTGGTTTCTTCACTTTTTCAAGAATGGAATCAGAACGGCTAGCAAAAAGGTCATAAAAAGTTAAGAGCTTCTCCTTTTCTCTTGGGACAATTGCAGAGCTCATAAAATATTCTTTCAGACAGAGTGAAATTTATTATCACTGGATTGTTGTGATATTGGACAGAATATATTGGCATCTTTAAAGTGATGTAAATATTTTTTTGGATGGAACGAGACACCCAGAAAGTTATGGTTTATCGTTTACATTAAAATCTTACCTTGCTTTTTGTATTCATGATTCTTCTCTCCCCATTTTATTCCTCTAACAAGTATGTAAGTAAGATTAAAGATAATGATTAGTAACCCAAAATCATCTGGGATTTGATGCTGAATGCTGATCTGAACTGAGATCTCCCAGTCCTAAATTAACATTGTAAGCCAATTAGGTGTCCTCTAGATATATTAATTGTATCTCCCATTGTAAGGTCCTATAATTACTAGAGCTGATGGCAGTAGAAATTCAAATCAGATGAAGTTGCTGTACTATCATGGCTGATATTTAATCATGAATCCTTTTGAGCAAAGAGCTAGGTTGTCTTCAAGATGAATCTATATTTGTGAAACCAATTAACAAAACAATCCTGTAAATAAACAGTCATATAGGGGGGTACTATTCAATTCTGAATACTTCAGATTGCATGGCTGTTTGTCTTGCCCAAACAGCTCTGGGTGAGCTGCAGAATTTAAAATTAAAACAGTAGTGGAAATAAATATAAGTGGGTGACAGAAAAATAAAAAGGTAGCTAAGAATACCTACACACACATATAAAAAGCTCCTTACAAACAGAAAACTGCCAAATCAAGAATAAAAGTTCAAATGTAGTCTTTTGCATTGCTCATTTTTTATTGTCTGATTTATTGGCCAATTTTATTCATGCATTTTTTAAACCCAAGAGAACATTACCAATCAAATGCATGGGCTTACCTACTGTTTGAAGCAATGCAGTCTGTTTTCCTCCCTCAGCGTGCAATCCCTTCATTCTGATAGATGGAGACCAGTTTTATGACAGTTGTCTGCGCATTAGGCAGTTACATTTTCCCCCTTCTATTGTATATGGGTATCAATATGGATACTAATGGTTGTTAATATGAGCAGCTAACCTTACTAATCACATAAAAGGAACTCACTGGGTTCAAATGACAAAAGTCTTGGTTTTGAAATTAAGCAGCATTGAACCTACTTAATGAAAAGTCTGATGCCCTCAGATAATAGTTATCTGTGATATGGCCAAAATTCCTAGCCTGGAAGAAAGACATCATTTCTGCACTTCAGAAAACTCTGCTGTTGGCCACCCTACTGTTCATAAATGTGATCTCTGAATAGCCATGGGGCTCATTCCCTTTTCTTTAATCTTTTCTTGTCTCGAGAGCCTTAACAAATTGCCCTATTAGCAACTGAAATCAATTGGTTATTAGATAATTACCATAAGTAAAAAGCAGCATGCACTCATGATGGGTATCACGCATATGCAGCTTTCAACTCCTGCTGGGCTTAAAAAAAAACAACCCAAAGCAACAAAGAAGCTTTCTAAGTTCTTATCCTAATGTTTAAACAGTTTGGAAAGAGCATTAGAGGATCTAATATTTGGTTTACAGGCTGTTGGTTTTCAAGCTGATGTCACCTTTCAGCATTCAGGCTATGGCTACTTTGAGAAATAATGGGCTTTGGGGGTATTTAAAGTGATACTTTCATAATTGGACACCAAAAAAATCTATTTATTTAATACTTATTTGTCTGAACATGTGGATAAAATGGAATTGTAGTACATGTGAGAAAGTAGGCTTCAGCGATATTCCATAATACTAAATGTTATTGTCTCTTTCAGTTTCAACACGTGGTGAATAGGAAAATGGCATGATTTTTAAATGTGATCTGAACATTATTCACATGACTCGTTTGTGAACAAAATTTAACTATTTAGAACTTTTTAGTTTTGAGAAAAAGACATCTATGGAGATTCTCAGTCATCCAGTTCATAGGTGTCCCAAAGGTGTTTTTTCAAAAGGCACTGGACTTTTTTTTCCTTGAAGACATTTTGCTTCTTATCTGAGAAACTTCTTCAGTTCTGACTGAATGGTAGAGGATGGAAGGTTTTATATTCCTTGCAATCATACAGTTGTTAGCTCTCTTTTGAGAAATAGACAGGTAGGGGGAAGACACTACAAAGACTGATAAAATTATGCATGGCATACAGTAGAGAGTGAAATTGTTTTATTGCATTTATTTATATGCTGCCTTTATTATTTTTATAAATAAGTCAGTGAACGCATAAATTTTCCATCCTCCTCCTGTTTTCCCTACAACAACAACAACTCTGTAAGGTGAATTGGGCTGAGAGAGAATGACTGGCCCAAAATCTCCCAGCTGGCTTTCTTGCCTAAGGCTGGTTTAGAAATCATCTACAGAATTTTGCTATAGGTGATAATAATTCCAAGCACAATAGCTTTAAGAGGCTATTTCAGACAGTATACAGCTATTAATAGTCAAATGTCCACTTTCAGGAGCAAAAGCAACATGCCTGCTACTAAGCAACAATGTGGAAAATTATTTTATCTTTACGTCCTGCTCATGGGATTCCGATAGACCCCTGTATAGCCACTTGAAGAAAGGACACCTGGACTACATGCAGTAGATGTTTCCTCTGAATGGGCACTGCTCTGCCTTATTTTTTAAGTATGAAGACTTATTTGCAGCTTTAATCAGTAGCATTTATTTTCATTAAAAAAAAATCATTGTGCGGAATATATTAACCAAAGACATGTGTATTCTGTGGAAAGACTTATGTGCCATGGCAATTATGGCACATACATCTCCCTTTTCCGCCCCTTTTCCTTTTTATAGCAATAGCAAAAGAATTTAAACATTATAAGAAGCATATATACGGCCCCATAGTGCTTTTCAGCATTATCTGGGTGGTTTACAGTGCATTTTTGCATATTGCTCCCAACAATCTGGGTTCTCATTTTACCACACTTGGAAGGATGAAAGGCTGAGTCAACCTGGTATTCCCTCAGGATTGAATTCTAGGCTGTGGGCAGAGTTTGCCTGCAATACTACATTCTAGCCACTGTGCACCGTCCTGACTCATTTTTATTTTTTAAGGGACCTGTCATTGAAGATTGGATGAGCTCTAGTTTTAAGAACTAGTCTGTCAACTATGGCAGAGTAGAAAGGGAGGAAAAGAACTGAAAAAAAGAGGTAATTGCAGAACTGTGAAAGTTAAAATGGGGCAGCCTGAGGGGGAGGAAATGCTGGCAACAGCAGGACACCATTCAGCCCCCACTGAATGGCCAAGAACACTGGCAATTAAAAGAAACCTTGAGCACCAGCTTGCAACCTAGGTGCTGGCAGAGAAGAGGAGATGGATGCTAGTTGCCACTACCCCAGGAGAGCCCAGGGCACTGATAACAGTTCCTCAGACTGTTACCAGAGGTGGTATTCAGCCAGTTCCGACAGGTTCCGGAGAACCAGTAGTGATAATTTTGACTGATTTGGGGAACCACCTCTGATTGGCTGACACCAGTAAATACCACCTCTGATTGGCTGACATCATAGCCACACCCACTAAGCTACACCCACAGAACTGGTAGTAAAAAAATTTGAATCCCACCACTGACTGTTACCATGAGCTGGTGATCATAAATGCCCAGAGAACTGACATTGGGGCAGCCTGAAGCTGATGGAGAAGCCAAACTTGCTGACCTACCAGGGTGAGCTTCAACAAAGCATTGAACATTGGTATCATTCTGAAGACCCGAAGCATGAGAAGCCCAAAGAGCATTTGACAGGAAAAAAAGGAATGGTTGCAATTCCCGCTTGATGTTCTGGTTCTTCTGCACTGAACCATGTGTCAAGTGGCTTTGACCAGGGTTGGCTGTGGCGAGCAGAAGTTGTATTGGAATGAAGAATATGCACGTAACAAGAATTTTTTCTACAGTGTAGAAAGTTAGCACCCATCCCGCTCCTAGAAAAATGAAATATTTTAGGAAATATTAAAAAGGCAGAATATTATACCTCCTTGGATGAGGAAAAGAGAAACATGCTCTTGGAAAGCAGCCCCCACTTTTGTTAATAGCCCCAGAAAGACTGGGCCAGCATATCTACAAGACAAAAGACCTTCAGATCCAGGGTGATGGGATTAACCCTCACTAGAGATCCAAACCAGGACAAAGCCATTAAGCCATAATAGGAATTGCCCAAAGCCCCTTCATTACATCACCCAGCAAAGTTCAACCAAGCCTGGGACTCAAAACAGCCTACAAAGTTACCCCTGCATGGCCCCATGGGAGTCTGACAACCAATCAGAATGCATGCCCTTCCCACAAGAACAGGAAGCAAGTTCAAAGCCCGTGAGGGTATAAATCTCTCTCTCACACACCCATGTGCTCAAACCATGTGGTCTTGTCCACCATTAAACCATCCTTCCAAATAGCCTCGTTTCCAGTGTCTTTCTCCCCACTTGGAACTGAACTCAGATGGACATTACTTCCAACAACAGTATAGAATACTGTTTATACAAGATACAGAAAATGTTAGGTGTGATGCTAAAGATAGACGATAATAAGGTGCCATGTATATTAAGCACTAAGTAAGATAGGAACTTGTCTAAAATCAAATTAACCTGGCACCTCAAATTTAAGGTAAAATCTATATTTTGTGTAGTTTCTGTAATAGAGGACCTTGGTACATATGTGTGTTAATTTCTTTAGCCAAATCTTCATGCCCCAAATACTGTTTTTTAAAAAAAATTCTGAACCAAGCCACTCAGTTTCTCGGAAATTTATTTATTTATTTAAGGAAGGCTTCTGAATGACTCTGGGCAGTTTATATGCTTAAGATAAGACGAAAAATAATAAAATAAAATAAAATAAATAAAATAAAGAATAAAAAAAGAAATATATATTTAAATGCTACAATAAATGATTCTGTAAATTCACTCTCTGTAGATTGATTTAGCATGGACCAGTTGAGGCCAGATAGAAAGAAAAAAAGTGGTATCGTTCGTGATCATTTCACCAGCTGAATACATCCAACATGGGTGGATCTGGCAGTGCTGATTTTGACATTCACCTTTGCATTTCCAATTTCCTTGATGATAGGTGGAGAACTGGGAAAAACCAAGAAAAGTTTCGATCTTTCCTGCACTGTTGTAACTTGCATAAAACATCAAAGTACCACCTAGGTACTTTCAGAACAGAGTGAAAATGCAAATAGAGCCCTGCCTTGGGGCTTGCAGTGAGGGAACCTTGCCACCTCGCTTACAGAAGTCACACACGTGTGCTTCACATTCACTTAGGCCACACTGCACTAAGACATTAAATGTCTGAGGATCCAGGGAGGCATTTTGGGAGAAAGGAAGAAAGAACATGCACGTGTTATCTTAGCATGTGCCCTAGGATGGGCATGCTAAAGAGGGATTAGAGAACAGTTTCTTCAGGCCAAACACGTGCTGCATTGAGGGTTTTCCCTCTCATAGTGTAGAAATATGGTAACAATGAAGTGCACAATAGTAAATCTGCTTCCCGAACTCTGTTATTGGCATTCCTCATTTCTGATCCCATTTCCACTCTTTCTTCCCCTCAATATTCACAAGAGTTATTCTGAAAGGCCAAAAAATCTGGTCAATCAAAATGCTATCCTTTTTCTCATATACAACAATATACATTGGGGACAGGAAGAGAACTGAGTTATGATTCATCTGATCCAGAGGATGACTTTTCCTGAAACCAAGACATTTCCTTGTTCAGTTACATCTTAATTTGGCATCCACGGCTAACAAGAAACTATTTGCATTTTTGCAATTATAACAGTCAACGTTTTCTGCACATTTCTAGTTTTGTCAGTAAATAATGTCAGATTTGTTTTGAGCAACATTATCATTGTAACATATTTTAATTTCAAGCACAACCCAGACCAATTTACTTTTGCATCCCACTGGTTTTTATAATAAAACATAGCTGTTTTACACTGTCAATTCATTTGTTTGTTTGTTTGTTTGCTTGTTTGTTTAGTTTCTATAGCTGCCCATCTCAGTCAATGACTCTGAGGGGCTTACAGTTAAAAAAATATGCTCCAATCAAAATACTAAAAACATTTTAAAGCAATAAAAATAATAAAAACAGTAAAAACATCATTACATGTTTTTTAACATTTAACAAACATTAAATATACATAGGAGGAAGACACTTGGCCAGTTAGCAATACAGTGAGGAAATGGCCACCTTCACATTCAATATTCCAGTCAGAGAAACATAACAATAACACTTAGACTTATATACCACTTCATAGTGCTTTACAGCCCTCTCTCAACAGTTTACAGAGTCAGCTTATTGCCCCCAACAATCTGGGTCCCCATTTTACCAATCTCAGGAGGATGGAAGGCTGAGTCAACATTGAGCCTGGTGAAATTTGAACCCCAAAATTGCAAGCAGAAATAGCCTGCAATACTGCATTCTAACCATAGCACTACCACAGCTCATAGCCAGGTTATTAGGGCCTTTAAAAGGCTGACAGGATTGGGGCCATTCTGATCTCCAAAGAGAGGATGTTCCATAGAGCAGCGGCCACTATGTAAAAAGCCAGTCTTCTAGTCCCCACTATTTGGCTGATGGGATCTGCAACATGCCCCTCCTTCTAGATCTAGTTGCTCTAGCAACAAGGTACAACAAGAGTTGCATTTGGAAAAATGCAATTCCTCAGGTACCCTAGTCCCAAGCCATGTTGGCCTCTAAAGGTAACCACCAACACCTTGAATTCCATCCAGAAACAAACTGGTAACCAAGGCACCTCACGTAAAAGTGGCATTACATGTGCCATGTATCTGGCACCATTTACACAACTGCATTTGCAACAGTTGAAGTTTCCAAATGATCTTCAGGGTCAACCCCATGTAGAGGGTGTTACAGTAGTCTAAATGAGAGGTTGTCTATACATTCTTTTTTTAAAGTGTTAATAAGTCACGTAATTAATTCATCAATGCAACATGAATAAAATACAACTCTTCTCGCAGGTAAAAATAGATCCTGAGCATACAATTTCTGTTCGTTTGACATCAGACATTTTGTACTATGTACTTTTCTATGTTAATACTTTGGATTTTCAAAATGCTATTCATAATTATTTAGATCACATCCCATACATTAACAATCTGTACATGATAAATATTCGTTGAGGAATGTTTCTTTAGGTAGAAGAACAGATCTGAGATATTAAATATTGAATTAACCTCAAAAATACATGATATCTTTTAAAACTCAAAATGCATAATTCATTAGGTAATATTTCTGATATTCAGTGCTTAAATATCCAGTTGTCTGTAGATCTTTGAATGTGTGTGTGCATGCATGTGTGTGTGTTTTAATTTGTGGCAGAATTATTCATGCAAGTTCTTTGCTTCGATAGAAAAGCTTGTTTACCCAGGTATTCCTGATGGAAATAGAACAGATGAATTTAGAAATAAGCAATATGTACCAAGACAGCATTCCAGATTATTTCATTTGTAATATTAATGTTTGAATTATAAATGAAAACAATTAAATTGAGGTTGTAGAATTTCATCAAATGGATGGTCATCATATAGTAATCATACTAGTGTTTTCTGAAAAGTGCAACTCTTAAACCCAAATTACTGGCTCTTTTGCTTTCCAATACATGGCACTCTTCATAGTTACTCCACGTAAAGATGTGTGTGTGTAAAGTTGGGATGTGTGAGTTCTGTTTGATCCACTGCTTGACTCAATGCTTATTGATTTAGAAGTATGCCTGAGATTCAGATTTGCCATTTCTGTGCAAATATAAACAAGACTACTGTACATCCTATGATTTTACCTCAGAAGACAAATTACGCCTTGGGCATTCACTCAACTAATTAGCTAGGTTAATGTATTTTATCAAATACTAGCTGATAATCCAGCTTCACCTTATGACAATGCTGCAGCCTACAATTCCCAGCATTCTTTGCCCTATTTGCATGTCTTGCCTCTATTGGCTGGAGAGCCTCTGATTTGCATGCCTTGCCTGGTAACCCTCTTTCATGTGCAGTTCAGCCTGACAGTGAAATGTCCACTTCAGCACCATTTTGTGGGGGGGAGACCCCTCAAAGGCTATTATGACACACACACACCAGTGCTGATCTCGCAACGCCAAGGTATGTATGTGCTAAGTTTGGGCGAAATTGGTTGCTCCATGTAGGAGCGTATAGAGCACATACACACAAACATGCCTCACCACGCTTCTGTTTTATATATATAGATTACATTGGTTCCAATCCATTGGATAGCAATTTTAGTTTTTATTATTCATAATACATCCTTATGAAACCTTGAAAAAAGTGTCATGACTTTTGGAATATACAACTAAACAAATATTGTTTCTCTGCCATTCTCACAAGGTTATGAGGGAGAGGATTGGAGAAATATTATGAACTCTGTCTCTAGGTCTTAGGACAATGTCAATCAGAAATAATAATAAGTACAGATCATCTCGGTATAAATGTTAAGTCTTGTCATTACGCCCACATAATGGGTAAGCCCATCTGGCTTTCTTAACTACCGTATCTTATCCCGAGGAAATCCCTGAAATAATTTTCAAATTTCAGGGAACTCCTGCATAAAAACTACACAAAAATATTGAAAGCTTCATAATACAAGTCACTTCTATTGTACATAATTTATGTTTTACAGAAAGTTTACAATAACAGCAAAGTGGTAGACCTACAGCTGAGTCATGGTGCATAAAAGTTCCTACTACTGTGAACACTACCATTGCATGGTAGGCAAACTTTAAAAAAAAATGTTTATTTTTAAAAAAAATCACATCTCAAGAACAGCTGGTCTAGACTTCATGGACAATTTGAGCAGTTTGAAGGCAATACTGTAATCTGGGATTCTTGTCTTTTCCTCCACCTCCCAGATTTGTGACATTCCTAATCATCATTTATTTTGATTATTTTAATCAATGGTTGTCTAATCTCTTCTTAAAAACATCCAGTGTTGGAGCATTCACAATGTCTGGAGGAAAGTCATTCCACTGATTAATTGTTCTTTCAGTTTTGCATTGTGTCTAGCATGTATAGATTTTTCTGACATTTCATGCGATATGTTGAATAAATCAATTAATTCAGAGGTTGGCAAACCGTGACTCATGAGCCGCATGTGGCTCTTTGGCCACTTGAGTGCGGCTCTTCAGGCATTTGGGGCTTTCCTCAGCCGGGGGAGGGAAT
>JANHFR010002300.1:118817-130783 GCA_032468015.1 Mimophis mahfalensis | reverse complement strand
AAAGATACTGGAGTGGGTTGCCATTTCCTTCTCCAGTGGATCACATTTTGTCAGAATGCTCTGCTATGACCTGTCCGCCTTGGGTGGCCCTGCATGGCATAGCTCATAACTTCGCTGCGCTACGCAAGCCCCTTTGCCGCGGCAAGGCAGCGATCCATAAAGGGGGCAGGGAAATATACATTATATTTATTCTGAACTCATAGGATGGCATGTCTAACGAAGTGGTTTGTTGAAATCAACAATTTGCTTTAATCTTATTATATATTATATTTTATATCCAAGGCCAAGTCTTCCAGAACTTTGAAGACAAACACCCAATTTAAATTATCAAATGCCTTCTCTGCATTCAAAAACATTAAAGCTGCCTGTTTCTCATTTTAAGTATTGAATAATGTTCAAAACACACTGTCTCTTAACTGTCCTTTTGGCAAAAAGCCAAATTGATCTTCATGAATATATGACTGTAAAACTTTCAATCTTATTCCCAAAATTGCAGCAAAAAGTTTGTAGCTGTTATTTAATAATGAAATTGATCTATCATTTTTTATCTTCAGGACTTCTTGACTCTCCTTTGGCAATAACGCAATATAATTGGCTTCTTTCCAAGTTTGAGGCATCTTTTGTTCCCTGTAATACTTCATTCATTGTATCTTTTATTGACTGAAGGAGTTGGTTCTCCAAACATTTATATTATTGACTTGTAAGACTATCTGGACCTGGAGCTTTTCCTGTTTTCATTTTTTTAATAGCTTCTGATATTTCAAAAGAAGTTACTGAATCATTTATAAGTTATCTCTGAACTTGTGAAAGTTTGGGAAAATATTGTTTTTGCAGATAATTATCTATTTTATAGATATCAAATTCCTGTTTCTTGTAAAAATTGGAGTAAAACTTATGAAATGACTCATTAATATGATCATTGTTATTACATTGTCATCTCCACAGATTTTCTCAGTTATTGTGTTTTTTCTTTCCTTTCTTAATTTATATTCCAGCCATCTTCCTGGTTTATTTGCAGACTCAAAATGTTTGTTTTACATAATTCAGTTTAGTTTCTACTTCTTGAATAGTTAACCTAGACAATTGTTGAAGTAACAGTTTAATGTTACAGTTTAATGTGATGTAAAATTTTAGAATCCATTAGTGCTTTTTGCAATTCAGTTTCTTTCTTTCTAATTTATCCAATATATTTCCCATCTTTTCCTGGAATTTCTTCTTAGATTGTTTATAATATTCTTCTTATACTTTACTACCACCCTAAAATTGTCCTTTTGCCCAGGTTATCAAAATATTTAATTTCTTTTTGCAGTCCTTTGCAATAACTCTTTTGTAAAATAGATTCATTTAATTTCCATCTATGACTAAAAATGTTTTTTCTAAGTATGAAAAGAACTGGGTTATGAGAAAGATTTAGGCAAGATACTAACTTAAAATTTTATTTGCAGAACTTACTTAGAAATACTTATCAGTTCTTGAAAAAGATTTGTCACTTCATAGATACAAGTTTTTGTACAGTTACCTTTTTGCTCTGAAAGAGGCTCTTCCTGGTGAAGCTTTTTCCCCTGCCTTTTTTTTTTTTTTTGAAACAACATTATTTGTGAAGCTCTGTGACTTTAAGATGGCAATGACGACAGGTGTTCCTGTAACTGATCCAAAGTAAGGAAGTTGGAACTACTATAGAAACCATTTCAAAAATATAAGGATGCCCTAGAGGTTTTATTTATTTTAACCTCTCATTGCTGAACCTCTTCCATTTTACAATAAAGAATAAAGACTCATTAAATGGTGCTTTAAACATGTTGTGAGAAGGGGGCGGGATTCCAATTTTACTTGCTGCTGATTGGATAAGAATTAACATCAGGCTTAAAGTTATTTGACTTTAAAGGGACATTTGACCACAAGAGGGAGCATAGAACCCGAACTTTACTTGTAAATTATATCGTAGTGCTGTAGTGGTGCTATTTGACCACCGAGAGAGCCAAAGACTGTAATATTACTAATACTACTAAATTAACTGGATTTTTTTTTAATCTTTAAACCTTAGTTATATCTTGGGGGATCTGACAATGACAACATGAAAAAGAGAGAAGAGGATCAAGGGAATTGGAACCCCTAAGGGCTGTTTTGGAAGAATATAAAAGTAAAACAAATGAAGCAATCCAAGGAGCAAAGCTTGAATTAAAAATTATGCACTCTCTAGGGAACTCTGTAAAGAGATACATCACTTAACTGGAGATGTTAAATAGATAAAGGATAGAGTAGACTTCCTGGAGCATAAATTGGAGAAGAAGAATGTCCAGTATGAAGCTGAATTGGACGAAACAACTCTTTTGGAACTACTTAAATTGTTGCCAGAGTTGTTTCTTAAGCAACTCCAGTTAAAATTTTGAACGGTTCGTGAACTGCCAAGAGAAGATATTACATCAAGAATGATTAAATCTTTGGCTCATTTAATTAATTGAGAAGAAAATAAATTAGAATCCAAAATGGACAAAATATATAAACTTCAGATTTGTCACCATGAGCAAACCAGCAAGAGATGTTTTAGTCACTTTGTAAGAATGAGATATTACATTTTGGATTGCCGCTCTAAATTTAAATTAAGAATGGAAAATGTGGATATAATTGTTTTAAAGAAAATTCCTGTCAGAATTTTGGGAAAGGGAAAAGATTAATTTTTCCTATTGGATATCTTGAAGAAGAGAAGAATTGCATTTTACTGAGACAAAGTTGAAATAACAAAGAGAGTTAGATTGAACTCTACAAAGCAAAGAAGTTCTGGTTTAAACATAAACTAATATTGGACACAGCTGAAGAAATGGATACAGACAAGCAATTGGAGGCAGATCAGTTTCAAAAATCTTATAAGGAAAGGCTGTAGAGAAGACTGCATAGGAACCTGCTACAATTCCAAAGATGTAAACTAAGTACATACTACTCTGCTTTAAAGTGGCATAGTGGCTCAGCAGTTAAGATGCTGGGCTTGTCAGCTAAAAAGCTGGCAGCCCAGGTTCGAAACCTGAGTGCCACATGACGGGATGATCTCCTAGCTCCTTCCAGCCTAGCAGTTAAAAAATATGCAAATGTGAGTAGATACAGTAAATAGGTACCACTTCGGTGGAAAGGTAATGGTGCTTTGGGATGTCATACTGGCCACATGACTTTGGACAGCACTGGTTCAGTGGCCTTGAAACAGATGAGTACCACCTCCTGTAGTTGGCAACTACTAGCGGAGTAAAATCTGAAGGGACTCCTTTACTTTTTACTTTTACTCTGCCTTACCTTCATTTTGATTCAGAAGAAATTCACAGGCTGCACAACCATATGCAGGCAGTTATGTCATTGTTATCTGCCACAGCAAATTTTATGATACCTCTAGACCATATGTTCTTTGATAAAACATGTTAGCCAATGAATAAAACCCTGCTGGCAGCAACATCAATAAGACTCATCATCTCTATCACTGGCACTACAAAAGGAGCTCTGGAGAATAATGGAATGTTACATGATTGCAGAACCTGATTGAAAAGAGCCAATAGCAACCTGAGAGCTGTTTGTGAGCAAACCATGCAGAAGTGAATGTTGAAAAAGACAGTTCCGGGACATTGCCTGCTGGAGAATACTGCTGTTTGGTCTGTGTGTATGTGTTGGCATAAATATATGCATTTTCTGGAATATAAGTTAACTGATTCTTATGCTTCAGCCCAGAGTCTGCAGTGCCTGCCATGGCCCTGTTAATGACTGGAAAATTCTAGCCTGACATGCTGACCTTATCTAATGGTATCTCAGTAGGAAATCAGATAACATAACCAGGCTTCTGTCATCAACATAGGTAATGAGGGCTAAAGGAAATGTAAATTTCCACTTCTGAAAGGGAAGCATTGCAAGAGAATGGTCAAATTTTAAAATACATTTCCTTGCATTCAGTCAGCTATTAAGGCTTGTTTTCTTGAAATGAAAGGTATAGTTTCTATACATATTCCTTTTCTGCTTGGATGCTAAATAGACCCAAATTTTATTTGTCACAATTTGCTACATATTAATGTCAACCTGATAACCCATGAAATTATCCCTCATACCTATACGGATGAAATCACATATCCAAATGAGCAGCTTCTGCATGAAAAGAACAGGTGCTTAATAGTGTGACTTGGGTTAAGAAAGCTATAGCAGCTGAATAGAAAATATTTCAGTTTTGTTCTTCTCAAACAACTACAAGAGGTTCATTGCTTTTGAGTGTTTTGGCTAAGATCGAGTGTAGTAAAAGTGATCAATACCTTATGGAAAGTTCTCTGTTGGAAAGCCAGAGTCAGTTATTTATAGCAGAAGTCAGTTATTTCACAGGGAGTATTGACCAACATTGCTATAGATGGCTCTATAATTCCTGTTTATGCAATTTGTGAAAAAAGTCACATAATGAAAACTATTCTTTGAGGTGGCTTTGTAGGTTAAAAGTACAACCTGCAAAACAAACTGTTTAGCAAAAACAAAAATTAAACTTCTACAGTTTGTTTCCCAAAGTCTGGATAAAACAAAGCTGTCAGGTAGAAAATAATGTGGAAAACCTGGCATAGAAACACATCCTAGTTCAGAAACAAAGGTGTATTTCTATACTTTATTGTATACAGTAACTGTATTACTGTGGAAAATACCAATCCAAATTGGTCCAAGCATCCTTTAGAGGAAGACTGAATATTCCGACATCCTAATAGATTATATACAATGAGAGATTGTAACATATTATTTCATTTCTCTTACATCAAACGTAAAAGGAGACACATCTTCCCATTCTGAATTTATTTTAAACTACCTAGGTTAAAGATTACACTGTACTTTAGAATATATTTGAATTGGTACTGGTATTTACAATAAACTTGGAAACAAAAATACCCTAAAATCTCATTGCTGTCACATTTATTCTGTACAGCATCAGCATACTCAAAGAAATCAGAGAAATGGGAATCTGTGTTACAAAGAATTATTTGGTAGTTAATTGGCAGATAAATCAGAGCTAAGTAACCATTAGCCTTTGGGCCACATATTCAGTCATATTCAGTTCAGTCCCTGAAGCACCACAAGATCATCTTTCTAAATTTCAACATCAGTATTCGGTGCAGGCTATTTTTAAGCTTTTTTCTTAGATAAGATTAAAATTGCTTGATAAATGTTTTATAGACTTATCACATATGTTTCCATTAAATTCCTTTTCCAAGACTCAAATCAGATTGATTTCAGCCTTGCAACCTCCATTGCCGTTATTTGAAGAAATTACTCTAAAACTTGAAATAAATTCAGCTTCTGATCATTCCTGAGACCAGCTAACAATACAGTCTTATGCACCAGATTGCAAGGGAAACTTACCTTCTGTTAAGTCATATATTTATTCAGTGGAGTTAATAGAAAATTAAGCAATGTCTTATTGTGGTGTCTGGAGGCTGGGAGAGTCTGAGTGAGGAACCACAGGTTTCAACTGAACCCTGACAAGACTGAGGACCCATGGTTCCAGGACTATGCCATTTTTAGTGTTGGGTGAGGTGGCATAACGAAGAAGTGTCATTGTATATAGGAACATGCGCACAGTAGATAGCACTGTGGTTAGATCACCCACCGTCTTTGATTTTGGAGATCAGGGTTCAAATCCTGGCTGATATCCACCTTACAAGTAGACATCTTGGGCAAACACTCCAAAATATTTCAGCTGCCTGCCTCAAAATATGAGAGGGACATGAACAAGGGGAGTCATGCCAGCTTAGACATCACCTAGGTTAGCAAGGTCCATGTCAGATGTTGGAGAATCAGGACAATCTGATGATAATGGGCTACTGGAACAAACGCACTTATTCATGCTACAAGAGAAAATTGTGAATACAATTGTCACATACATCTGAAATTGATGGAATGCTACTACAACAACAATCCTAACAAGAAGTGATATGTGAAATGTATGATGGAACTATACTATATAAAATATTTTTGATTCCCAAATTATGATCTTCTGTTTTATCAGGCATGAAATAAATCATGCAGGGCAAATTTATGTAACATTTGGGGGTTTTTTCCTTGTTATTAAAAGGGCTGTAATTAATTTAATTGGTAAAACAGGAAATCCTATTAGCTACATTTAAATAAAATTTCATAAATACTGTATATTGGTTGTGATATGTAAATTAGTATGGACTCTTCCTTCCTTTCCTACATCAGTATCCTGTCAAGCCTTGAAGAACAGATGTAAGAATTCATTTTCAACAGATGGTGCTTAGTAATTTGAAGAGCTTTATACCTGTCATGCTAATATTTATCGGTGAGACTTCAGCAGTTTCTTTTCATATCAATGGCCTTGAGTTTTCATTGTAACCAAAGATAAATTCCGCTCAAGTTCTTCTCAACCATGTTGTGTTTACTTGGCATCAATAATGGAAATAATTTTCCATTGTCTCTTTCTCCAAGGATTTTTTCCTCTGGGTTTTCTATCAGGTGTCCAATCTGGTCTGATGTTGCTCTTTTTTTTTTCTTTTTTTTTGATCCTAGGAGGCCAAGATGTTGCCACCCGGTTGACCTAAAATTTCTGAACTGTAGTACATTTTGCTGGCTGCAAGGTATTGCATTGTTTTGCTATGATAATAGGAGTTTATTAAAGCTTAATAAAGCTTAATGTTCTTTCATTGTGAAACAAGTCATTAATTCTTATTTATTTATAACATATATATGGCCATTCATCTTTTACAATATAATCCTGGGCAACAAGCAACAATGAGACCACTATAAATATATCAGAATAAAAATAAAAACCATAAATGAATATCTTTAAAAAATAATATTGTGACTGTGTTTAATATTTGGGGACATCCATATTCTTTTCAACTACATTCCTATAATTTGGAAACCCAGAGCTGGTTTAAAAGACCTTTATTAATACTTCCCCTGAGTGAATGGAAGACCCGATATTAGTTTCAATTTTTGAATGAGATGCTTACTGTACATGCATAGATTAAGTAAATTATTATTTACTTCTGTAATATTCCAAAGGTGCTTTTTCGGGAAACAACTGGACTTTCTTGTGTTTTTTTCTTCTTTTGAAGATGTTTCACTTCTCATCCAAGAAGCTTCTTGAGCTATGACACGATAGTGGGGAATGGAAGAATTTATATTCCTTGCAGACAGATAAATACTTCCATTCCCCACTATCCTGTCAGAGCAGAATAAGCTTCATGGATGAGAAGCAAAACATCTTCAAAAAACAAAAAACAAGAAAGACCTTTGGGATAACCATGACCTGGATGACAGAGAATCTCTACAGATTCTTACTTCAGTAATAATTTACACACAAACATATTTATGATATTTATAACATAACAAGAAGTTGTCAATGTGTTTGTGTGCATGTCTGTCTTTTGTTTTCCCTTCTCCTTTTGTTCTTTTTTTGTTGTGGTGGTTGTTTAGTTCAATACAGGCCAAATAAATAAATAACAGAAAGGATAAAGGTAGGAAGGCAAGCAGGTAGGGACAGGTGATGGACCAAGTGAGAACATAGACTGAGGAAACGAAAGCATGAAATTAGCCCCTGAGTCAGGGACAGAAAAATACTGTTTGCAGTAGAGAAGGAATAAATTGAGAGGGGAGAGAGAAACAAATGTTCAGGGAAATGGAAATGAAGTGGATCACAACACACTTCCCACACTTCTAGTTTACAAACTCAGCCAATTGTGGGGGTTTTTTAGAAATAAAAACTATGACCTGAAAAACTGTTAAAAATCAGCATGTTTATTTACTGTATTTACTCAATGACCAAATGCATAGGAACGTACGCAAAGTGATTTCAGTCTAAGATTTAAATAGGAAAGCTGCTAGCTTTGAATGCTTTTTGGAGATAGAATATTTTGCTGCAAGGCTTGCCATTTATGTGTAGATAGTTTATATAATTTGGCTTGCTTTGGCTGATTAATGTAAGGAGATGCAGTTTCCAGGCCCCAGTTTGAAAAAGTAACAAATGTCTTTGGAATAGAAAGGAGATATTGCTGGTATTAAATGCATCTCCTCTTAAGCAGAGCTCTTCCTTTTAGCTATTTGAAAGGAATCAAAATGAAGGCTGCAGCATCACTTAATTCAGTGATTAAATGAGAAAATTAAAACTGTCTCAGTAGGTTAAATGGGAGGCTGCTGAATGCCATTTAATTGAAGTGGGATTTGGGTGCACATCAATCTGAAAAAGAATGACCCTGAATAGTACAGCTTTGCAGAAGAGGTTTCTTTCTTTCTGCCCAGAAGGCCACATAGGAATACTCCAGAATATGCAAAGTCTGCAACCCGTGGCTTAATGAAACTGGGAGACAATCAAAAGATGTTTACCCACCATCCCTGTGTTATTCACGAGTCACAAGCCTGTCAAACACCTTCAGTTAATTTGCAATCTCCCCCGTGTACTTTTGTCCCGAGGAAAGATTAAATTCAGATCTGTATCCTAGCACCAAGCATTACTAGGGGTTGGGTGCAGCTGCCCCAGGGTGAAGAAAATGGAGCCCTTTGCTGGCACTTCATTGACATTCATTAAGATGAACAGAAACCATAGTAGGAACCCATCTCTTTTTGACATTTCAAACCTTTTACTCAGGCTTCTGTCTGTCATGGAATCCTTGCCAAAGAAAGGAGCACAAGATGGAGAGAAATTGCCAGCTCTTTATTCAATAATCTTGGGTGTCTATTTTTCAAGAAAGAGGGACCTGAACAATAGAAAGTCAATACACTGAGAGGCTCAGAGGCAGAAAAATGAAGGCATCTGAAAAGTGAGCAAGATTTGGGGGAGTGAGATAGAAGAACACAAGAAAATATTTGTAGTTCAGGATTGAACTGTGGGGTCAGTTTGTGTTCTAGGAGCTTGGTTGGTGTTTTTTTGCAGATGTTTCATTACCAAATTAGTAACATCATTACTGCTAGTATTGATAATGTTGCCTAGTTTGGTAATGAAACATCTGCAAGAAAATATTGAAGTTCAGAGAACCCCAAAGACCCCACAGATAAATGTTAAACAAAAGAAAAAAGTAGATTCTATTATACAACAAAAGCCACACATTGTAACAAGGCAGGCAAGTTAAGGAGTCAGAATGGTGAGATAAGCAGGTACAACATTTGATAGAATAAAATGCCCATAATTTCTCATTAACAAGACTTCCTCATGGAAGCTGCCTCCTGGACAAATCTTTAGGCAGACAGATGGGGGAATTCAATCTGGGTTGGTCACTGGGGCCAAAGGTTTAGTCTTCTGAGCTTCTGGAATCAGGCTGAGCCCATCCTCAGGGAATGGGGGGAGAGAGTGGCGGGTGGGAGGGAGAGAGTGGAAGGGAGAGAGAAAGAGAGCACTTTCTCTTGCAGAAGCAACATGATTCCCCTCATCAAGATTTTCCCTTCTAGAACCTGTTTCAATCATTTCCCAGCCGAATGAGGACTTATAGCTATGTGAAGCAAACTAACATAGCTGCTCTGTTTTAGAAGCAGTGGTAAGCAGTCCCTTGCATTGCACAGATCTAATTGAAAAAGTAGAGCAATCACCTTCAAAAATTGCTGAGGAATTGTTTTAGGTTTCTTTTCTGAGAAATAAGTTATACTGGGTTCAATGAAATCAGTTACAGCCTCGATTTCCGAATAAACTGAGGCATTAAAAGAAAAAAGAAACTTAAGCCCCAATATTGATTTGTTTTTCTACAAATGTCATCCATTTCTACAACATAGTCCTTCAAGTGCTACAACAGCCAAGAAAAGCAGTGCGATTAAAAAGAACCTGCCTTAACATAAGAATTTCAACTGATATAAATTATCTTAGTAATTGAAACTATAGATTTTTTTAAAAAAATTGAAAGGAAAAAACATGACTGGCCATTAGGGGAAATGAATTTAAGAATAAATGAACGTTGCAGAAATGTGTTTATTCCTGTTTATATATAAAACAAAAAAAGTTTAAGAAATGTGTGTTAAATTCAAATTCTACAGAAACTAAGGTACAAAATTTTTATTTAAAGTACGTAAAGCTACATAAGCTGTCTAATCTCTTTGTTCCAGAAAATATATTAACCTACAGACATTACAATGCCAGCAATAGCATCAGATCTTTTAAAATTTTCAAACAAAATTATTGAGAAAAACTGAATTACTGAAACACAGCCAGGTTCCTGTTGTGTTAATAGACCACAGGGTTCATCAGCTACATGCTAATGTTCAGCCCAAACTCAACATTTTGCACAGGCACAAAAAGAATTGATTACTTAACATTATAACAGAAGAAAAATGCTTCTTCAAGAATAAGCTTTTATTTACATTACTTTAAAACATTTTCTTGATGAAGAAAATTTCTTTCATTTTTTTTAAGAAACCCACCTACTTAGAGTTTCATTTTTGATGGAAACCAGCCACATCTTAGCACATTTGAAAGAATTACACATTTGAAGTATGAAAACCACACAACAGATTCCTTAATCAGGGTGCTTTACTTCATTTTCTTTTATTTAAATAAACACAGCTCTGAAAACAAAAAAACAAAAATGGGCTTGTTTTCTACAGTATTTTCAGACTATTTTTTTATCCATTCCCATTTGTATTCATCAATGCTTACCAAAGAATGACAAGAAAATAGTTTCAAAAATAATTTAATATAAGTATATTATTATTTAAGAACAAAAATATAAGGTACCTCTTCTTTAAATTCATGTTTGCTTTGCTAAATAAAAAGGGAAACATTAAATACAGAGAAGTTGCAAACAGTCACTGAATCTTAAAATCCCAATTGTTCAATATATACTTTAATTGCTGCATGTGATTATTTCAAAGGTAAATTTTAAAAGACATATCAGAGATTTTTGTCCCCTTTTAACAGAGCAAGACATGTAATGGCACCATTTAGAATAATGATATTCTAAAAGTATCTTTTACACTGCAGGTTCTGCATTATTTTTCATATTACCTTTTTCGGCGCTATAAAAACCTGTGTGAATTAAAAACAATTGTATTCATGAAAGATTCATTGTATTTTCCCTCTTCCCAAGGGGAAATCACTCCTTCTCAGTACCTGATTTTGCTCCCAGATATAGACTCCTGGCTTTGAATAATTATTCCGTTATGATATGGAAGCCCACTTGTATCTTTCTTAAATTAATTATACCAGCAATGTGTCATTTTTGTCAGGGATATTTTGCTTTGCAGCATGCATGCTGATAGTGGTAGGTCAGAAGCTAAGTGACAGACAGAGGTTTTGTTATTCTCCTATACAATTTAACCTGCTGTTTAAAAGATTAACAGTCTATCTTAGTAGAAAACTAAACTGATTCTTTGCACAGGATTTTTCTTTAAAGAAACAAAATAAGGCATGCAGTCCTAGGATGACCAGTTCCCTATTCCTGGATTATATTTAAAATAATCAACTATCTAAATAAATGTATTATACTCCAGGAGGACAAGACTGCTTGCAAAATAGTGGCTAAACGTATTTCTTATTTTTTACCTATTTTAAGACTCTTTGAGTGTTTATCCCAATGAAAGGTTGGGTAATTGATCACACACACGCACACACACACACACACAGAGAGAGAGAGAGAGAGAGAGAGAGAGAGTGTGTTATGCTTACGAGAAGAGAGCAAAACACTTGAAATTAACTTGTTATAATTGGACCCTGAATTGGGCAGGCATGCTGTTCACTATATAAGCAGGCATCCATTTTACCTTCTTCAGTCTTTATTTATTTTATTTTATTATAAAGTATTTCCAGTTATTCTTCAGCCTTGCAAATACATATAATGATTAGTGCATTGCTACTATCAGAGTCATCATGAAATGTGAATCAAAAATCATTAAAAATAAACCTGCCAGGGTTTTTTATTTTTTATTTTTTTAATCCCATTTATATCTCGCCCTTCTCCGAAGACTCAGGGTGGCTTACAATGTGTTTTTAGCAACAGCCCTCATTCCATGCATATGCCTGCTCA
>JANHFR010002300.1:76791-93217 GCA_032468015.1 Mimophis mahfalensis | reverse complement strand
GTAACGTTGCTGTGCAGTTTGCATGCCTTTAAAGTGCACTTAATAAAAAGGTTTCCACAAAAACCTGGGTGTCTGGGCCTTTTTCCTAGGCTCCGGAATGAATTAATCCGTTTCCAATGCATTTCTATGGGAAACCGCTTTTCGACTTACAATTTTTTCTACTTACAAATGTGCATTTGGAACGGATTAAATTCGTAAGTAGAGGGACCACTGTATAAAATAATTATGATAGCCACACACATATGTGCTTCCCCATATCATTGATTTTAGAGACCTTTTAAAATTAAGTTATGTATCGTGAATTATTTTATTGTCATATGTCCTATAATAATAAACGTTAATAAAATTTGTGAAGAATACTATTTAACAGAAATCTCTGAATATTAAATCTAGGGAGATGCTCAATAAATTTCCCCCTTTTTTTTGTTGCTTAAATCACTTGTTACTCTTTTTTCTTTGAATTACTTTTGTCAGACATAGTTCCACTTAGTTGAACATATATACAGTAAATCTCCAGAATGTTAACTGCACTGGACACCTCTTAATTACTTGAATTTGAGTGTTCATGAGCATTTGTATCATCACTTGCCTGCATTGATGAACCAGTTTTCTGCCACTGATCTATTCTCACAAACCAGCTGATGGGCAGAGACCACTTCGGGAGGCAGATGTGGAAGTTTTGCAAGCTGTCAGTGCATCTGTAGAGGTGAAACTGAAATGGTGAGTCTCACCAGTTCACTCAAACGAGCTGAGATGGTGAGCGGGAAATTGCACCTCCACACACTTCACCCAAGAAACCCTACTGTGGAACATTGTTTCTTACTACAACATAACTATTAATACTGGTCTACAGCAGAGCTATGTTGTGGTTAACTGTTTTTGTTCTACTTTTAGAGCGCTATATTTTGCAACTTACTCCAAGTCCAAAGAAATTATGAATAACATATTTGAGCCAGATTCTACTCAAGTACATATGACCTCAGCTGGAGTGGCAGGTAAGGATTTTTGAATTCTTGCTTTAATCTGTTGAAAAGCTATTAATGGAATGGCTGCAATAATACATGAAGCCTAAAGAAGTAATGGAAATAGACAGTTCAGAATATAATGAAGATACAATGACTAAAATACTGTATATGAAAATCTACTGATTGTGTATGAATGCTTTCTACAAGCATTAACAGAAGATTGAGTTAGAAAGTATTTTAGTTTCTTCGTAATTCCCAAGTTAGTGAATCATGTAGATGCAGTTTGTAGGACTATTCAGGGATTTGGAGTAAGGGAAAAGGTGATTTGTAGCATGCAGGAGCATTAAAGAAGCTGCATTATTTCCTGGGTTTACAAAACAGTAGCTGCATAATTGCAAGGAAATATACATAACCTTTTAAGAGATGCCAACAGATATATGTGCTCACTTAAGTATGCTCCAGTACACCATTTCCCTTTGAATCTTGATCAATGCATAGTCCTGTCACACTAAGCAAATTTTATGTGGAATAAAGGTGCCTTTCTTTTTTCCTCTTCATTGACAGACTTTATATTGCAAACTTCTTCCTCTGATAAGTCACCTGCAATATCTTCTTTGTACACCAGCTTATATCAGATAAATCCTCAAAGCTCATTGCCTCATAAGGGATGAGAAAACAAGTAAAGTTTCTCCTTTTGGCATTGGTGGTGGGGAGGATAGGAGAATGAGTTTCTTAGGAAACAAAGGAGATAAAAAATGTACTCCAACATTATTTACATGTTTATTCAGAATTAATATTAGAAATCATGGAGTTGCAATTCTGTAAGTTATCTGGTGGTAAGCCCCATATCATCTCTGAGGCATGTGATGAGAAAATGTAAGATTGTGCTATTTTACAATAAATGTTTTTATTGAATGGCTTACACAATGTGTTCTACATCAGAACCCTGGCATGTTTGGGATACAAAAATGCCCATATAATTAATAAGCATAGTTAATCTTCTGTTTTACTATTTTGGAGAATAGAAGTTTAAATTTTAAGTAGCTGTTTGTATACAGTCTTTTAAAGAAATCCATGGGGAATGGGAGGGAAGGGATAACAGTGCAATTGAGGATTCATTTAAAATTGTACATTGATTTAGAAACTGTTACCTGTCTTCTTTTTTCCTCAGAAGTTAAAAAGAAATTAAATTTCTCTTGACAAAGAACACAGAGCAGAAGATGAAAATGGTTTAGTAATTTTTTTAACAGAAAATGACTTGTGTATTACACATTAATAGTTGTTTGAAATTAGCCTAAAGATTAATTACCTAATTGTCATAATTATTGTTGTAAATATGCATATTTGCCCAGAATATATAGAAAACTTATTTGTTGGCAAATTTCATATCTACATGCAAGTCCAGTTTGCCTATCCAGTAGTATTTTTGTTATGATTTGAATTATTCATATGAAAATTCTGATTTAGATCTATTTCTTTAATTACTTAGTTTTTCATAGCTGTCATTTTGAGACAAATACGCTTTGTTCTACATTTAATATAAAAAGCTACCTCTTTTGAATTTCTGTGATTCTGTTCTTATTACATGAAATTATCTTGTTCATGTGCTTACAAAAAATTGACTGGCAATAACATTCAGCTTTGCAGTTATATACCTTAAACTACATGGTTGGTGAAAAAGAATGTCCTGTGCATATTGGCTTTGAAGGTAGCTACTTTCCCTTTGAAGTAGCATAGTTTTAGAATGTTAGAAATTCCATATATTTCATTTTAAAAATTCTTAAATACATATAAAACTACTGGCATAATTTTGGCTGTATTGTCTCATAACTAATACAAACAGCATATAAGAAAAATGCTAACCTTGTCATTTTTGCTTTTTAAAATGCTTACTTATTGTATTAAGTTAAACAATTAACAATTCTGCTTGCAAGATACATTTTAGTTTACATCTAGTACAATTAAAAATATGTGGAAATCTTAAAGAAATAACATATTAAACTTTCTGCATACAAATATATTTTAAAATCTTTCGCAGAGTATGAATTTTTTCCTAACTTTCTCCATCATTACTTTTTTAGTAATTTTTAATTGTTTTTTTAAAGAAATATTGTTTTAGGTATTAAATCATACAGGTAATAATTTTTACAAAAGCTAAATAAATTCATTGAAGCCTAAATATTACATGTTTAATGGCTAGTATGCCTTAATATTTTGTTCTCCAATAAGAAATACTTTGTTATGGATATCAGTGCATTCTTGGTGAGAAAAATAGACTAATGTACATTGACTATTCAGGAAAGTGAATAAAATTGAACATAAAACCTTGAACATCTATTCTGATCCCATTACAGAAACTAGATGAAGCACTGTAATATTTGTAAATATGATTATAGTTGTTTTTATGCTGTTCTATGTAAGCAGCCCAACTATAACAATGTCAGATACAGATATATGCTAAGTACAGATGACATTCTGCCACTCCAGTACAGCTGTGTACACAAAGTTTCTCTACCCCATTTTCTGTGGATGGGTGACAGGAACTACATTATCACTTAAATACTTATTCCACTAAAAGTTTTTCTATTCCTGATCAATACAATACCTTTGTTAATTTGCTGGGTATGATATTACAGCTGTTGTGTGATACAGTTCTTTGCAATTTATTTAAAAAACTACTGGCTTAGGTTTTTCCAGGTAGTATTGGCCATAAATACAAAATGTATACTTTAAATCTTTCGTTTTCTGAGAAGATATTCCTTTTACACCAATTCTAATATGAAACAGAAAAATATTATATCATGAAAACTAATTTTGTAATTCATTGACTTTTCCTGCTAGTCATCTTCTTAATGAATTTTATATATCAGCAGCAGAATTTACAGTTTTGAATTTAACAAATCCTTTTAAAAATGCTTTATGATGTACTTATTTAAACATTTGTTTTGAAAAAAGGAAATAAATAGCTGGACTATGATTTTTCTCATTTTTTTCCTCTTTGTTAATGCTTTTAATAAAGCTCAAAGCTAGCTTGATATGTAGTTCCAATGTTCAGGGATGACTTCATATTCAAAGTGACATTTATCTAGCACTATATTATTTCTGATGACAAGGTTAGCATTTTAAATTATTTTTAAAACAAAGCCAAAGCAATACTTTGTGTTTCTTTAAAGTTCATAGGTAAGTATTCTGTGATATAAAATGGTTAAATTGCTGCAGATGGCAAAAATTTCAGTACTCAGTGCATTTTAAAAAAACATTTTAAAAAAATATTGGTGGCCTGTATTCTTTTTTATTTTTTTACTGTTCTAAACTTTTAAAAATTAGATCTCACCTTTTATTAAGTCACAAACCCTTCCAATGGGATTCAGTTTTGTCACATGTATCTGATGAGGTCACTGCTTGTTGTTATGATACAGAAAAGCCTGTGTCTATTTTAGGCATTTACTGTACATTTCTCCCGTGAAAGAGTGAGATCGTGTCATCTCATGTTCCCCATCCGCAGGTCACTTCCTGCAGAAATATGGACTAACTTAAACCTCGTGAGTACTGAACTGAGCATCTCTTGCAGCCTGTAGCGTAAGAACCAGAGTTTGGGTTTGTAACCACTCTTAAAGAAACAGCCTAAGGGGAATCTTTATTTCTAAACTCCAGTTGCATATATTGTTCACTCAGCTGTTTCTTTTGTTCAGTTTGGGGAGAGGTGGAAAACCTTTTAATCAACTGCTATAAAATTAACCTAATTTGTTTAGTAAGCTCTCTTTTTGATAATAGGCAGAATTTACACAGAAATTTCAAAGTAGTTATTCACAACTGCACCTAATAACCATTGCAGTTAATTGAATTCATTTATCAGAGCCTTTTTTTCCCTTTTAAAAACAGATTTTAGCATTACTTGTGTTCATATTGATTTATCAATTCAGTTTATCTTACAAAAGTCAGCACAAATTATTCCTGGGATCTTGAGATGTTTTAATTGAAACATGGGATTTTTTTCCTCTAAAAATCATCTAATGTGTACTTGCTATTTGCCGTAATCAGTTTTCAGCCAATAGCCTTCAGAATTAAATAAGTTCACAGTACAGTCCTATGGATATCTGCTCAGAAGTAAGTTTTATCTGGGAGCCTTTTTCCTAGGATTTGTAGGATTTTAGTCTCAAACCATAAATTAAAACTGTAATTCTACATATATTTGGATTTTTTTAATGATTTGAAATCATTTTCTGCACACATTTCGGAGTACAAATAGACTATGTAAAGAAGCCATTTTAAAATATTGAAACCCATATGTCCATATTAAAGATACCCAGGTAGTGAGACTAATATACTTAGGATAAGAAGAAATTTAACATTAAGTAGGCATACCTTCAGATAATTAATATCTTTTTATTGTAAAATAAAGTTTAAGCTTAAAATATATTATGCTGTTTTATGTTACATTTCCCAAGATAGTAGTAATTATTGTAACCTTATAATCTAACGTTTAAACTTAACAGCAGGAAGATAATTTTGTTTGTTGTATAGAGGCATCCAAGTCAATTTAGAGCTCAAATTGGAAATAAAAAGTATTTAGAGCTTCAAACTTTTCAAAGGAAAGATTCATGAAAGAGGAGAAATAAGCTTTTAAAAATTATAACATTGGGAGAATGAGAATGTTACTGATTTAATTGAAGCATCCTAAGATAACTTTATAAATATGAAAGTAATTAAAATGTTTGCACTCAAAACAACCATGAAATCTTAAAAATTTGGATGGTTTTTTTTATAATTTCAGAATTGTTGGATTGTTTTATTTATACATTGTATAAATAATAAATCATTTTATTTATACTTTTTATAAATAATACTAACACCATTGAATGTGACTTCCTTCTGAATAGACATATATAGGATTGTGCTGTTGTTTAAGTATAATTTTTATGCTGTGAACAACTGTAGAAAGTATCTAGAAGCTCTACATATGACATTAGCAAATCAAGTAGTTTCTACATTCTCTGGTTTGGAATGTGCACAAAATCTTGAAACAGATAACCCGATACTGACTCTAAGATCCATTTATCCTTTTTCTTTAGGGAGAAAGTGGGATTTGTGATAGCAAGAATAGTGGATTTCTTTCCAGTAAAGACATGGGTGGTCAGAATCTAGTAAAATCTATTCTCCCTTCTGTGTCACCTTACAAATGTTGCATTTTATATTAATCTTGTAACTGAACAGCTATTAAAAACTGCCCTTTCAGCCTTCAGCTTTCCGTGTTTTGTGATTCTGCAGTGGGTGAGATAAAATTTTATTTAGTAGTCTCAGCAATATCATCTTACTGGAACTTTGAATAGTTGTTATCTTGCCTGCTTTTAATAGGTCACAGTATAAAATATTCACATTCCTTTAACTAATAATTTGTTTTTCTGTGTATGAGAATTTCTGTGGCCCATTTTGAATGTTAAGTAATAGTCGCTGGCATAAATTGTATGATATCCAACTTCTATTTTATCAAATATTTCAAGTATTTATATATGGGAAGGTGTCTGACTTGTTTAGTTAGCATATTTTTATGTTCTGCTTTGAATTTTCAATGTATAAAGTAAATTACAGAGAATAATTTATTGATGTGGTTTAATGTTATTTGAAATTTACTTTTATGGATTCTATTTAGATTTAGCTGGCCTTGTTTCAAACTGAAGGACAGGTGCCAAATGAAATTTATATGAATAGAATGGTACAAGCTGAGTTAAATGTACCTTTGGTTAATAATTTTTGAATAACGAATGTATTTTTTAAATCATGCAGAGTATTATTTGCCTTGTGGACTTTTAGTAATAAAATGTTGGCAGATAATTATTTATGAATTTTTACAATAAACATAGTACAAGTATCTTCTTGCTGTGTATGTTGTAGTTTAGCCTATTGTTGCCATGATGTTACCAAAATTATTTTTTTCTTTAACTCTTTGTTTAGGTTTCACTGCAATCACAGCAACTAATCCAATTTGGTTAGTAAAGACACGATTACAACTTGATGCAAGGTAAAATCTCAAATGATCTCTTGAAAATATAAGCAGATCAGTATGTATAAAATTGGTGAAAAGTTACATTATTTAATTAATTAATTAATTAATTAATTAAATTTATATACCGCCCTTCTCCCATAGGGACTCAGGGCGGTGTACAGGGCATTAAAATAACCATATTTACAATTAAAATAAAATTAAACTCCAGACGCCCTCACACACAATACACAAGTTAAAACAATCCCTCCCACAGTCCAGGCCGGCTAAGGAAAAAAGCCACGTTTTTAACGTTTATAAAAAGTTTATAAAAAGTTAATGTAAGGAACCAATTTTATAAAAAGTTAATGTAAGGAACCAATAAAGTTCCATCATTAACTACTATTCTATGTCTGTTTTAAAATGAACCTGTTGACTTGCTTACAATTGATACATCTTTACTTCAGTGTTTCAAAAACACACATTTTGTGTGCTTAAAAACATTTGTTTTCAGTATCTACTTTATATTCTGTTTTTTAGAGAGGTTCTAGCATGTACAGCCTACAGTATTTATACCTGAAGCTGTAAAATGTAACTAGATATCATCAGACCTTTACTACGAGGGACTAGAAATATCATCTGTATGAGTTAAGATATATTTTAATCCTTTTAATGAGGAACATATTTTTTTTAGTTCTAGAAATGCTCAGGTGATTCTGAGTTCTTATTTTTTTATTTTGTGGTTCTATGGAACATGAATTAGCAAGAAACCTGAGGCAAATTGTTGGTTGGCAATGATTTGGACCAGAGAACCTATCAATAATACATGTTATTGTGTACTGGCTTCTTAACAGTCTAAATGGCCTAGAAAAAATATTAGCAGTATTCTTAAATATGCAATTCAAAGAAGTTTCAGAAATAGCAACTTTTCTGCTTATGTATTGCCTTAGACATGAAGTGGCTATGTGACTTTACGTCTGCCCCTCTGTGTTTCAGTTCCAAACATATAGCTACAAAAACTTCAAGGACTAATCCAGGCAATCACTAGGAGCCAAGATTGACTTGAAGGCACACAAATAAAATACTGATTAAAGAAGGGTTTTTAAATGAAAGAATTTTGATCCAGAATGCATCAGTCATAAGGCTTTTGCTTGTAACACTGGCAATTTGATGAATAAAGAACATGGTTAAAGAAGCCTTACTTACATATTTATCTGAGCACCCAGACATATAGAACTAAGATTGAAATGCTTGTCTTGATTGATATCATATGTCTCTTATTAGAGAATATAAAAAGCTACATGAACATGACCAAACTTTGGGCACTTGGCAACATAACTGCATTTAGAACTATTTGCAGCATCCAGTGGTCACAGGACTTGAGTTTTACAAAAGTTTTCCCGACAAATAGCACTTACAAGTTTTTGCAAAACCATATTCATCATGAATCTTTGGCTTGAAATAATTTGACCACAGCATTCATTTAATGTCTGCTGCCAAAAAGTTATAAAAATAGGTCAGTCACATGACTAATCCATTTTACAACTTCGTGGAAGGGACTTCATTATGGTAATACGTTTAGAACAACCAGTAAACAGTAGTTCTGTGCCTTGAGACACATTAATGCATTTAGTTCTAGTTGAAATTTAATCAGGTTTAATATGGTCGAACAATTTATATGTAGGGGAAAGGCTGTATCTTTTATTTGATCATTGATAATGTATAAATGATTGCATGAAATAACATGCAAATGTGAGAACTTTGCAAGCTTTGGGCCACTTTGCTGAATGGAGTATGTTATGCTGACTCTTGGTAGAATGTTATAAACTATTCAGATTTCAAAGTAATTTTTATTTTTGTTTTGTTTTCCATTCATTTTAGGAACCGTGGAGAAAGGCGGATGAATGCTTTTGAATGTGTACGCAAAGTTTATCGGTCAGATGGAATTAAAGGTTTTTACCGAGGGATGTCTGCTTCTTACGCAGGCATATCAGAAACTGTTATTCACTTTGTTATTTATGAGAACATTAAACAAAAAATCTTGGAATGTAATTCTGCTTCTGGAATGGATAAAGAAGATGAGCCTGTCAAAAAAGCATCTGATTTTATTAGTATGATGGCAGCTGCAGCCACTTCCAAAACCTGTGCTACATCTATAGCCTATCCACATGGTAAGGATCATTTGCTTAGAAAGATGATGAACAAAATAAGATATAATCACAGTCCGTATATTGTAACAATATGTTAATGTTATTTGGGTTAAATGATGGCCATATTCATCTTCTTTAGAACACACAGTTTTCAGAAAACTGATGAAAATGGTAGCCAGACGTAATTAATAAAAATATTCACCACTGATATTTCTAAAACATTATAAACCAAAAACAATAAAATACAATTAATAAGTCATACAAGAAAGATACTTTTAACACGGTTAAAAGTCATTATTCCAGTGTAGTGCAGACATTTAAATATATACGGCCAGGACAAGAATATCTTTACCTGGTTCTGAAAAAAACAAAGTGCAAGTCACAGGTTTTGTTTCTTGGGAAGACCATTTCAAAGAGAGGTAGCCAAAAGGAGAATGGTATCTGTTTTGTAGTCGTTTATCCAGGGGTGGGCTTCAAAAATCTGAGCAAGGGGTTCACTGCCCCATTGCTGGGTGGGCATGGCCTAGTCAGGCTCCTGCACTATGGCAGGGGGCATTTTTGCCCTCCCCAGACTCCGGAGGCTTTCCTCGAATCTCCAGGAAGGCGAAACAGTCTTCCCTGGGCTCCACAGGCTCTCTCCACAAGCTGGAAATAGGCCCATTTCTGGTCTTCCCAAACTTCTGGTAGGCCCATTTTTCACCCTCCCCAGGCTGCAGAGTCTTTCCTTGAGCCTTGGGGAGGGCAAAAACAGCCTTCCCCAGACTCTGGAGATCCTTGAAAGGCCAGAAACAGGCCCATTTCTGGACTTCCAGAAACTCCGGCAGGCCTGTTTTTCACCTTCCCCAGCCCCTGCATCCGAAATGGGCCACATGGAGGCGCCTGCGAGGGGAGGGGAGGGGTGGGAGGGGCCTGCCAGGAGTGGGATTTGGGGGTTTGGCGAACCCAGCAGACCCATAGCAAGGGGATCGCCCGAACCCACAGCAGCCCACCCCTACATTTATCAAAGTTTAAGAAGACATTTGAAAAAGGACCTCAAATGTTGATCAGGTAGCCTAGGCAGAAGAGTTAAAGCTATTACTTGACATACTCTTGATTTATTTTAAGTCATTCAAGACTTTTAACATCACTATGGAACTTGGCCCAGAATCTGATGAAAATATGCTAATCCCCTAGAAAAGTATTTTAGTTGGATGAAGGAAAGAAGTGCTATATTGCTGTCAGCCAATCTAAGAAAGGTGGTAAATAGCTTTAATTATTTTGGACCTGATGGACCAAATTTACAGTCTGTTAGCCATTACTTTATATGCTTTGTTTCTGGAGAGAGAGCAGTATTGATTAATTTAAAGCATACTAATGTCCATGCACCTAAAGGTTATTGAGTGTGGATTGAATCAAACGGAGATGAAATTTGTTTCCATGATCTTTGTATAGTGATTGCTTATGAATATTGCTTAGAAATGGAGATTTTTGTATAAGTTATTAAATATTAGACTTACTCCTTTTTCTTTAATGCAGAGGTTGTACGAACAAGACTACGAGAAGAAGGAACTAAGTACCGATCCTTTTTCCAGACGCTGTCATTGCTTATGCAAGAAGAAGGCTATAGTTCTTTCTACCGTGGCCTAGCCACACATTTGATAAGACAAATACCAAACACAGCTATAATGATGACTACCTATGAAGTGGTAGTCTACTTGCTCAATAGACAGCAGCACTACTATCTGACTATAGGAAAATGAAAGACCAAAAGTTTGCTATGGACCATAAACACTCTGAATAATAGACAGCAGCTATACATATATATATCATCCAGGTATATCACCTGTGTATCAACTATCTGCAGATGTGGACAAAGTGGAAGACTGTTGATAGGCAGTCATTCACACTTCTGCTGGCTTGTCATATGGTATTTCTTGCAAGTTGTTCTTAAGGACTGCATTTAACATGTCATACTTCAGTTGCAATTTCCTCTTACCATGTTAACTTTTTTACTTCTATGCAGCGAGCAGTGAGGGCTTGGTGTGAGCAAGGAGGTTGTAACCTTTTACTGCAAGGTGTAAATCCATTACTGGCTGTAGAGTTATGTTCTCCTACAACAGTTTGAAGGCTTTATCAGCATAAACCTGATTTATGCTCGTATCCGAAAGTCCATTTTGCAATTTAAATAAAATCAAAGGTGAAGATTTACATTCAGCTTCCCATTTTACTACCTCAATGGGTTTCAGGAAGAAACGTAAATTCCTACAGCCCTCTAAAAACATAGTGATCTTCATTTGTAAAAATGGGAGCAGGACAGGAAGAACAAAATTCTAATAATTTTAACATCTAACCCTGGGGTTCAGTGTGCCATTAGTGCATATTTTAATAACCTACTTATTTTTGCTGTACAAATAGAAGAACGTTAAGATCTGTATAAGATTTAGTTCTGTTCTCCTGTATGCATCTGCTGATGAATCCTAGTAGGACTTAAAAGTATTGAACCAAGAATCAACCAACCCTTGAAGAGTGGCAGATAACTTAGTAATTCAGCATTATGTCAGACTTCAGTAAACTTAATTGTTGTAAGAGTTACTTCACCTGAGCTGAAATCTGCATCAACTAAATGCCAAACTTCATTATCAAGAACATATAAGAATCAAATGCTAATAGAATTAACTAAAGAAATAATAATACTCAGTGTTCAAGCATTCCCTTGTATTTTATTATTTGCTTAATTTCTGGTGCATTGTGCAGAACTTGAAAAATGAATGTTTCTTTTTTTTTTTTTCGCCCTCAGAAAGTATAGTCCTTAAAATTTATTTTAACATTTACAAAATATCATTTGCTATAATTTAATAGTTGGTTTTCACTAAGGCATAATAACTATGTTGTCTTTAACAAACACTATTCACAGTATTACAAGTAACCTATTTTAGTGTTATATAATTAATAACAAAAATCCTACATTCATTTTTTTAACTGCAGCCCTCCTGTTCCAAGCAAATTTTTTGCCTATGTATTACTGTTTTCTAATGGAATATTTTTTTATTTGGAAATTTAGCTAGTGATACCAGGAAACAAGCTTGTGAATTCATTTGCGGGTATTTAGTTCAAAGACAATATTCTAAAAATGTGTGTTATTAGTGCATTTAATTTTTTTTTTATTAAAGAAAATTAAATAATTGCAATGGTGCAATCCTACTCTTGCCTATTCGGAAGTTACAAAGACTGTAGAAAGATGTATTTCTAAGTCAGTTGTTTCTAAATAGAATTATAGCTTAAAGTTTATTTATGGCAACTGGCTTAAATCATGGTTAGTTCCTTTTATTGTATATATTTTGTTACTATGTAATACAGAGAAGTGAAACATGGAGGCATGAGGAAGGGTTAAAATTTATTTCTATAAACTGTTCAAATTGTTTTTTATTGCAGGCTACTTTAAAATAATGCAGGGATACTGAGAATATAGCCAACTGTCAAAATAGTTTCTCCCTGCTATTCTGTAGCAGATATGTTTCCTATAGACTTGCAATATTTAGTTTGATGGTTATATTAAAATGTACCTCTGCTGGACCTTTTTAGCAGGAAATAATTTTCTTTAATGAGACTGATCTCGTTATACATGTAGTCCTTGACTTATGATCACTTTTGGGCCTGAAATTTTGATTGCTAACCAAAGCAGTTATTAAGCAAACCTGGCTTCCCCCATTGACTTACTTGTTGGAAGCTTGGTAGGGGATTGCAAATCATGATCGCAGGACTGTAGGGTGCTGCCTCTGTTGTAAATGTGAGCCTGTTACCAGGTGCTCAAATTGTGATCAGGTGACTTCCAGGGATGATGTGATGTAACTTCAAGGACATACTGTAAGTCATTTTTTTCAGCAGAGTGGTAACTTCAGACTATCATTAAATGAGTGATCATAAGTTGATTACTTCCTGTATTATTTTAATAAACATGAAAGATACAATCATTAGTTGAAGATGAATGAAGAAAACTATCCCCAAAAAGTTTCTTGCTTGTAGATATTACTGACAGATCTTATTGGTAGTAAACAATAGGCTACAAATGCTTGCTGTCTTAAATGATAAAATTGAGTAATATTACTTTGTTATGAAGAACTTTCTAGAAAAACTGACTTCATATATTTCTATTTCTACACTCAGGTAGATTCAGATAACCAAGTTCACCCCCACCCCCACCCCCTTGTGCAATCACCATTAACTCCATATAATAGCATTCCAACAACAATCATCCAAAGATAAACCAGAGAACTTTAGGGCAATCTTAAAATGTAGGTAAAATCATGATTACTTACTAATTCTAATCTGTCAAAGTCTTTAAAAATGAATATTTCAAAATCATAAGCTGTTCTAGCACGCCAGCTTTATGAATCCATATTTCTATTATTCATTATAAAGTAGATCCCACTTAGTACATGATCATGCAGCCTTCTGATGATGCAGTTGCTTAAGGCATATATGACTTTGCTAGATGAATAGTGTCTTAGCTAACATCTATTTGGGCATAATTCAAAACATCGTTATATAAACTTCTTTTGGTAAAATTTTTATACTTTGCCTTCAGAAGATGCATTTATGATAGATATATTAAGAATTAGGGATGTGATGAAGTGAACAGAGTCATCCCAAGTATTTTTACTGTCACTGCCATTTCATATATGCTATGACATAAGTGTTGGAATATCTAGGTTCAAAGGAGAAATAGTTACATCTCTGTGTGTGTGTGAGTGTGAGTGTGTTGTGCTTGTCAGCAATTCTTTAAACAACTTCATTGTGTCCTTAATTCTTAAGGCAATGACTACAGTATCCAAGAAAAAATATAGGTTTAATTTAAGAAGGTACTGACAGTTGTAACCTTTTCGTTTTACATCCCGATTCCTTGTAGTCTTTTTATTGGTGCATTACTTGCTAAACATGAATCTGTAGGATACTTGTTTACTTTAGTCCAGTGTTTCTCAATTTCTACAGTTTTAAGATGTGTGGACTTCAGCTCTCGGAATTCCCAAGCCAACATGAAGGTTGGGGAACTCTGAGCAGTGAAGTCCTTACATATTAAAAATTGCCGAGATTGAGAAACACTCCCTTAATGCAAGATTAATGACCTTTAGCAAATTGCTTTAATGAGCTATCCTGACTTCAGCCTGACTTTAGATTAGGGACCTCTGGCAAGATTAAAAGAAGAAGCAAATATCTCATTGAATATTTGCAGAAAACTCCCCAAGTATCATGCTCCCACCAAAGGAATGTTGATAACCCAGTACCCACTCTTGGGTTAAAATAAAAAAACATAAATTAACAAAAGTATTGGTGGATTACCCCACATCTTTTTGATAATTTGAAGAAAAGACTACATTTTCCATGAATTAGTCTGTTACAGCTTTTTGACCTTAGCATCCAGCTTTGGATTTATAGGATGAACTAATAAAATTACCCATTTTGCTCCAGGCATGTACAATTTGGTTAAATAATTACATATTAAGATAATTTAATCCTCAATTGTGTGGTTATAGTCCTATATCTTTTTGAATGAAATAATGGATTTAAAACTTCAAAAATGAGGATTTTTCCAGGTGTACAATATACTTTGGAACTTTGTTGTATTCCTCTGAAAAATGACAAGATGGACACAAACAGTAAAATAAAAAAATCAGGTGTCTGGTAGCACCTTTAGCTGACAAATTGTATTAAGAGGCATACATTTTTGTGAGCTATAAATGAGCTCGTTCTACTAGACATCTAATTTTTGGCTGTGGTAGATACCGTAAATAAAAACTCTCTTAATAAACTTAACCAGAAGGTGGTGCTACAGTAATGCCAGTACCAGAAGTGTATCTGTACGGATGTGTATACTCATATCTATTACTGTGTAGCATAGAAACAAGCCATAGTAGATTCTGTAATAAAACTTGCACTTGCCAGATTTTTATTACTCTGTAAAATACCATTAAATCAAGGAATAACTTGTAGGTTTCTTATATAATGTTATTGTCTAATTGTAAGCAATGTTTTCTTAAGCATACATAAATCTTTGACACTTTAAATGATAAAATGTGACAGTTTCAGTAGGCTGGTTATCAATCTAAAATTTTATGCAAAAGGATTATTATTCCCCCATACAAAAAAAGATTTGAGGTTGCATGTGAGGTACTTAGCAATCTGCTTTACTCATACCTAGTAGGTTTCTAGTGCTTTCCTTTCTTCTGAAAAAGCATAAAATGCACTTATTAAAAGTTAATTTATCATTGAAATGTAGTTTTATGCCTATCTAACACTATAATTTTAGAACTGATGGAAGATATTGTGACCTCTCATTTTTAACTCTTTCAAATATATTATCTGCAGCCTGTAATCTGGAGATTATTTTGTTTTTATCAGGTTTTATAAATTGTACGATCTAGCAGAATACTGATGATGTGTGCCTATATATGTTTGCTACTTCAGAATTCAAACATTTATCTTTTGATAAATACCTGAAGTCCAATTTCAGGTTTGTTTTTATTTTATGTACAGAAAGCTTGCATACCCTCTATATGTGAAAGTGGTTTTTCTAGAGCTCTTGTTTACAAAGACAGACATTCTACCACTCCTACAAACTTTTGTTTTTAATTCTTTTCATACCATATTTTTGGCTGTCAAATATGTGCTTTAAATACTTTTTGTATTTATGCCGCAATGGCAACGTTTTGTTTGGACTGCTCAAAAATTCAAAATAAAATAGAGTTTATTCAAACCAATTAGACATCATAAACTTTTTTTAAAACACAAAGTAAAGCGTGTTTCAAGTGAAAAAAAGTGTGATTTGTTTAAATTGTCAGAGCGGGGAAAAACATTGTCTTTGGAATAAAGTTCACAATTTACAAGAGAAGACTTCATAAAAATAATATGCTTTTAGGGTAGTATATTTTGCCATATTTTTTCTTCAGGTCTTGTTTCTTTATGAATAAACGTCTCCTTTTCTTCTAAGCCAGTATTTCTCAATCTTAGCCATGTTAAAATACGTGGACATCAACTCCCAAAATTCCTCAGCCAGCTTGTTGATGTCCCCACATATTAAAGGTGCTACACCTGAGCTACACCATCCTTGATAACAATATTTTAGGATTTCAAGATTTTAGCTATATATGGAAGGATAACACTTTTTTTAAAATCCCATTTATATCCCACCCTTCTCTGAAGACTCAGGGCAGCTTACAATGTTTTTAGCAACAGCCCTCATTCCATGCATATGCCTGCTCATTAGGGCTCCCCCCCCCCGCGGCATTTTACACAGCTTATTGCCCCCACAATTTGGGTCCTCATTTTACCTACCTCGAAAGGATGGAAGGCTGAGT